>JABFPJ010004425.1:0-13848 GCA_022817425.1 Gryon sp. ZL-2020 | reverse complement strand
AAAAACTGTTTAACAACACTTAATTTAACAAATACTTGTCAAAATGACATTTCGAAGCTAACTGTAGCCTTAGTTGCCACTTTTTTATATCATGTTGTGGCTGCATTGTTAGACAGCGCCACATTCAGTGTACTGTGACTAACATCACAATACTCTGCTCGTGCGGAAAATACTTTACTGTACAAGACATCGTACAGTAATAGTATATATAAAAGAAAATTCTCTCCTCGTGCGATTACAAACCTCGCCTTCGGCTCGGATTGCAAACTTCACACTCGGTAGCGAATTTTCTTTTTCATTTCCCTTAGTGCAAAATATACTATTACCGCACGGCGCTCATACGCAAAGCAACCGTACTGCATTTGAATACTTTCCGCACTAAAAATACGTACGTTTTGGGCTACTTTTCATGCACGCGTTATAAAAAATTATATAATGGGCTGATATAGGATTACCCGATAAAAGCACACCTACATAGGCCCATATTAGGCTTATTTAGGTAATCATAGAAAAAGCCACATTATTCGGGCTTACCTTAATAAAGTCTAACTTACTTTTGGGGGCTGTCCTAATATTTTGTTATTAGGGATTACAAACTGTGACTTCTGCTGTCTATCTTTCTATATGTAATGGAAAAAGAAAATACAAGTAATCCGCGACAACTTTTAAATCCATAATATATATTATGAAAATATAATAAATAATAATATATAAAAGTTAAAATTTTTTAGAAATTATTATTATTTTAATGTCTATCATTGTTTAATGTTTTTTGTTATTATTTGTGTTTACTGTTGTTTTTGTTATTGTTTACTATTTTTATATCTATTTTAAAATGTCAATAATAATAAAGTTGATTAAAAACATGATTTATATTCTCTTGTTGACAAGAATTCATGGAGGTGGTTTAGAATAAGATTCAACGACCCATAATAGAGTGCTCTTCTGAATCAGCTTCGTAGATTTTTGCATGCTTAATAAATAGCAAATGGATGAGAGGCGTGACCGGCTAACACAGTAAACACATATCGTTCTGAATATCTCCCACGCTTCTTTGTAATTTGAAATGTGATATATTATTATCAGAAATTAACCTGAAGAAGATTCTCTCACATACGACTTGAATATGTATATATATATTCTTAATAATATATCTTTTGTAATATTATCTTAAATGAATATCTCTTAAAAACAGAAAATACAGCATGAAAAATGAAGCTATTTAATACGTTTTCCAACAGAACTTTCTTAGCTCAGTTTTTTATTCTTATTTTTCTTTCACCTTATTTAGTAAAAATACGGAAAATTGTTTACCTACAAAACGGTAAACAATGGCAGTAAAATTTGATATAAAATATTTCGTGTATTATTTGAACCAAGATAAGAAACGAAAAGTACTTTTCGATGAAAGAGTCCAGTCAATATCAGCATAGTTTAGATTGGAATCGTTGGCGCATATCGAGGTCATTGTAGTATTTTCTCGCGCGAAATCATGTGACCCGACCTCCTCAAGAGTTGAATTTCTTCGCGTTAAATACCATATATCTTGCAGTTTCCTAATATCAGGTAACGTTGCATTTAAAAGAACGTAAAAGTTATATGTTTTATATTGTATTCAACATTTTACATAGATTTTCGTTAATCAACAAATGGCCGAATAAACAAAAACTTAAAATTATATAATATTAAATCGTTAATATACATATTACAGTAATAATATATGCAATTTTTGACAATAAAATTCATAAATTAATAAACTCTTAAAAGTACAACTCTCACTCTGTGTTGGGTAAATCGAAAATGTGCGTAACACATCAGTGTATATGTGGTTACTAATGCATACAAAAATTCGGTACTAACCAACTGTTAATTTATTTTGAATTTCGCGGTATTTATATTATGAATTTATAATCACATACGCGCTGACGTGTCATGCGCATGATTAGTACAGAATTGCGAATAAGTTCTTAATTTTACATATCAATTATCTGTAAATATTGAAAAAAAATTAATATATATAAAAAGAAAAAGTGAAAACAAAATCGTTGGTACCAAAAGTTTTAACTTTACTTCGGAAATGTTTATTAATGCAATTAATGCAACATCGTACAACTCATTAGTACGAATAGGTGTTTAAAAATATACTTATAGTTTTATTAAACGTTACTTTCCACTTTAACTTGTACATTTTTCAATTTGCACCATTGCGAATATTATGTGAGGTATTAATGATACCAAAATCAATTTTAAAACTAAAAGTTTAAACAATCTAACAATTTTCTTACATATTTTTTATTGAATAAAAAATTATTTCACTTTATTCGTATTTAATATTTAAATAAAAATAAACAAATTTATTAAAATTATATTTTATATACGTATTCATTTAAATTAAAATTCAGATACACGAAATCTAGAAAAGTGAAAAAAGTACCTTTTGATATATAATTCTAATTTACTTAGAAAAAATCAATCATTGGATTAGAAATTTATGGCCAACTTCTTGTATCGTCACAATTGCCCTCGTCCTCTGGAGACAACGGACAAAATTCATCGTCAGAAATTCTCTGCAAAGTACCGAGATCTAATCGCGGTTTGTAAGGCAAATCTGAAATCAAGATTCCTTTCTCCGTTTCATGATCAATATCATCTTCGTCTTCGTCCATTTCAAATTGTGAAAAGTCGTAATCCATCGACCTTCTCGCTGATTTAAAATCCGCCTCTGTCAATGTTAACAGTTTCACTTTATTGCGTTTTTTCTTTGAATTTTCCTCTATTATAGGTTTCGATTTCTTTTGCCACTTTATTTTCGAACTGCTGGAAAAATGTTAAATATCTATTAAAATATAATCTAAAATCATATCATAAGTTGTATGGTAATTTTGTTAATTAATTCCTCTTGTTTTCTGATAATCACTAATTAATTATTAAATATAATGGTGAATTTCTCATGAAGTAAGAAATTACTAAACGTTTGCTTAATTATTCATTGATAATAAAAAGAATAAGGTTGTGTTTAAAATAATTACATTTTTAATGAAATGCAGTGTGTTTTGAATACATTTGACACAGATTTGATTAACTGTAAACGAGCTTAATTTATACAACACGTAATTATTAACTTCCGCTTATATGTTATACGTTATGCAAGATCTTATTGTCGACTAATTATGACTTTAATTTATTTCATTTACAAAAATTCATATTAATAAAATGTATTTATTTTTGATATCTTAAAATATATATTAAAAAAAATTGTAATATTCAAAATTATATTTTTGTTACTTTATTTAGGTAACTTGAAAAAGCAATTACTTAAAGATTATTTTTTTTATTTTTCTTTGAATATCATTTTTTATTCTACTTTATTTCTACAAAAATTATTCTAAGTATTGGTCATTTCCTTACTGTTTCTTTTGTGTGTCTTCTTTATGTGATTTCATAATATTCGGAACAGTTATTTTATCGTTATTCGGCGAAGTCTCGACAATATCGTTACTACCAATTGCTGCATTATCGTGAATTCCCGCCTTTTGCATTGTATGAATGGCAACATTATCGACCGTTGCACTGTCATTCCGACTATCTTTATTGTACTCAACAAATGGTTGGTCGTCAGACTTGTTTCCCGCCAAGATCTCTGGATTATCGACTACGACATTTTCCATTAGCACCGATTTTGTTCCATCGGCAGGCGGGATTTCTTCCTTACCGACGTTTTTGGAAAATCTCTTTAAATCTGTACGAATTTTTGGGTTTCTTGTCATTTCCTCGTCTAAATATTTTTGAAATTGATCGCGAAAGTAATCGTCGATCATTCGCCACATACTTTGACTGTACCAACCAACGATACTCACAAGAAAGAAACCTCTTAGGATATAACCGATCATTTTGGTCGAAGTCCTGAAAAGGATTACATGATTAAAATTTTATATTTAAAGTGAAACAAAGTTCTCGTTGTTTTGTTATTATATTTGGTAATTTCAACTAAATTTATGTCTTTTTACACATTCAACAAGATTATAGAGTAAAATATCTAATTTCATTGAAATCAATTTTTTTTAGAAAAATCGAAAAAATCTGAATATTTTGCAAAGCAATTTCAATTCAGAAATATGAAGTACAACTGAAAAATAGCTATATACGACTGAAATCTGTAATCTGACCAGAAAATACACTTACACAATCAGCTCTATCTCCTACCATAAGCGTTTAAGAGTGATTTTAGTCTAAATTAGTAATCACTTTTCGTTTTCTTTAAATTTTTCTTTAACATTTAATTTTATCATTACATTATTTAATAATCAAACAAAGGCTATGAATTTTAGATTGATGATCCATTGATATCAGTGTAAATACACACGTTCTGATCAGAATGCTTTTAAAGCTTTTTTAAAACGTTTTAAAGTGTTTTTTCTAAGAAAACTTATAATGCGTTTTCAAAAAAACATTTTAAACATTAAAAATTCTTCCAAAGGTTCTGTGCAGAACATTTAAATCTTGTGTAATGCTTCAAAAAATAGAAGTTTTACAGTGTTGGTGCTGATTTTCTTATTGGGTTATTAAAGATACTTCCAATATACCTAAATTATCTTATTTTTCATTATTATATTTGCAATGCATTAAATATACTTCAAAATGCAGCTAAATTGCTTAAAGTCATTTTGGAGTAAAGTTGGTGATGATTTGGTTGTTATTAATTTGGTGTAATTAATTTAGATCATAATTACACCATGAATACACAACCATTACACGACAATTTAACATTAAGCATTATTTACACTATTTTTAAATTGAAATTGCGGTATATACCTCGCCGTCAGGGTTTTAATTTGCTCACTTGTTTGAATTGCATTTAACTTATTATAATTACGAAAACCAGATGTAGTGACTAAGTTAGATTCACATAAATATAGCAAACAAGATGATTTGTATTTAGCTTAGATGAAAACCGTCTCTAATTAATTCTATAATCCAAATTGAAATGCAATGAAGAATATATTCTGTTACAATAGATATTCGTATAAATAGATTAAGTTACAAAATTAAAACTAGCATTCATTTATAATCTGCATATATGTACTACTTCAACTTTAATGTTTACTTTTCATATGTAACATAATTTCTCAAGTTTTTTTTTCTTTCAAAAAATTAACTTCATTGCTTTAAAATCAGAAACTACGACGTGAAGCTAAATTCACGGAAATTTGCTGTTTCAATTTGTTTGTAGTAATGGAAGGAAATTTATGTTGAAATATAATCAAACCAATTTGACATAATTCACTTTCTACAACATTGCAAAAACTCGGGGAATTTAGAATTTGGACAAATTTAATTTTATACAATTTTCTTATTTGAATTCCTTTTTATTCTCATATGAGCCTTGAAGTAAAATATAGCATGAAAAATTTATCATTTAACATAAAGTGAATGATGAAAGACATCGATGACGTGCATACTAATTCGAATTTCTGCCCAAACTAATGGATTCGAATCTCCAGACGAGGACAAATAGTATTACTTAGTAGACATCGCACGAACGACATCATATGATTATACATTTGCGTCTTATCGTAAATATATGTTACGATTTTAAAAACTTCGTCATCGAGTATGCGAAATAAACCCGGACATTCTTCAAAAAGTTTGATCGAGTATAGAGTAAATTGAATTTCCGCAGAAAATGTAACTTTCCGATATTAATAATAAAATTTCAATTCAAAAATGCAATAAAATTAAATTTAAGTTTGATATTCTTTTATATTTTTGCAATAAATGTAGCTTTTTTAAATATTATTTTAAAATCAATATTTACAAACTGACCTTTAACAATCAGACATAAATCAATTGTTGAAGACAATTTGATTCATTCATCGAACTCTTCACCAAAGAAGTAGTCCTTGACAATCTGGTAGGCATCTTGCATACTGGGCCAAGCCATGGTGACGAATATCAATACCGAATTAGCGATCACGAATAGCCGCATCATGTCAATACCCTCGTTGGATTGTAGCCACGTTGAAAAGCCCTGATTATCGGCATCGTCGTCCAACGGTGGTAACTTCTCTACCTCAGTTTCCTCACTTTTCGCCTCTTTTGGCTCCTTCTTCTTGTTTTTTGTTTCTTTCTGTTCCGAATGTTTTGCCATTACGATTTTTTATTCTCTCATCTACAAACGCATATACACAAAATGAACAAAATTAGGCGAACATTATTTTAATTAAGAATGTGTTTTATTTGAAAATATAAAAAAATAAATAATAGGATAACTTAAATGAAGATTCTCAATTTCATATTTGCGTCAATGTCGGAGGTCAAGTGGTTGTGGAAATATGTCGCAGTTATGCGAAACATTCGAAATTATACATTTTCGTTATATTCTAAGAATATTCACTATTTTCATACAGTGAAAGAAAATTTTGCAGTTCCTTTCAATTTGATAAATTATCGATGTTGCTGTAATAATATTTTGTATTAAAAGCAAGAATTTGAAGAGAAAATAATAGTGAAATGTTACAATATTCATCATTTTGAAAAAAAACTCAATAATGTAATAATGTTATTTCCAAGTTTGTTTCAAAATTTATGTTACAATTTGGAAGATATATGATAAAATTCAATCTAATCTCATTTGCATGATAACATTGTAGTGAAACAAAGTATAATGCATTATTTCGTGATCAAAAAATAGATTGAAATACGTCTTTTTTGTTATACAATATTGTATTGTATAAACGGCAAATGATCAAAAGCTTCTCTTTGTGTAATATAATTTGAAATGAATTATGCCTCGCGCTAGCACAAATTTTATTACAGCTATTGTCACTCTCTGATTAGGCAAAGTTATTACTAATATAATATGCTTAATTATGATTCTACACAATCATAATTAAGCATCAAATAACGTAGAATATGTTTGTTGCGGTTTTTTCTCATTAAAAAAATAAATTTTCAGTTATATACAAATTTATTAAAATGTATCCAGTTAAACGAATCATAATTAATTCAACGAATTTCAGCATTATTGTTATAAAATATTTTGCAAACTTGAAATTGAATTTGTTGCAATATAACAGTATAACTTTTTTAATTTTTTCACAAAAAATATGTATTATGTTGGTTAAGCAATAATATTTTGCACAAAAAACATAATAAATTGGAAGGTAAAATATTCCAAAAATGCAATTATTTTGTTAATATGAAAATTGTTATTAAAAAATAATATTTGAGGGATGAAATGTTGGCTATTTTAAAGACATTTTAGGAAAAAATAAAAGTAAAAAAAGGAAAAACTGACAATGAACATCACACTCTGTCAATACAGGAAATTGTCGATTGCACGAGTAGCAAAAACAGTTTTGTGACCCGCTATTAACAGCAGGAACTCGTAAAGAAAAAAATAGCAAATCTTATCTCTCGGTCTTCATCTAATCTTGTATGTCTTGCTTTGATTCCATTCAAGTGTAAGTTTCTTGTCTTTATTTTGTCCTTTTTATTTTCTTTATAAACAAAGAAAACTATTTCTAAACTCAACTTTCTTCAATAAAAAAGTTCAATTTAATTGTCAATATCAATTTTTTTGTTTTTTATTATAGAATTCAACTTTTTCCAATTTTTTATTACTTTAATGTACTTTCGTAATTAAAATAAGTAATGATTGTTAGTAACAGAGTACGTTTCATTAATTTCAATGGTTCTAAGTTTAAAAAGGAGCATTTTGTTGAATAAAATGCAAAATGTTAAACTCCGTGACTGTAGACATTTATTGTTTAATCTAGTTATTGAATAATAGAAAAAAAAGAATAAAAAGTCATTTTAAGATAAACACAACAATGTAGTCCAATAAAGATGGAAAACATTGTACTAGTAACAAAATGAATATCGATTGCAAACCACGACAGTCTCGATTTCCCTATATCGACTTCTGATTTGAATGCGCACATACAAACGTTTGCAATTTCAAATTTAATGTCACGTAAACAAAGTATTCATTTTTTATAGTCAATGTAAAGATTTGCAAAAATCAAAACAAAGTCACAATGTTTTTTCAATGTATTTAACATTTTTTGAAATCTCACATTTTGCTTAGTTTGTTCCTCTAATTATAGAATTCTTTTAATGAATTTTTGGTATTTTAACATGGATTTAAAATATCAAAACATTGTTTAAATTTATTATTTAAAGTGTTAAAATATGAAACAAAATATGGGTTATGATATCTAATACCATTACATTACATCTCTTGACAAAATATATATACACGTACATATCAGATTGAAATTTTACCATTGAAAGACGTCAAATGCAATGTTGACACACACATACACACACATAAAATTACATATACACACACGTAATTGTTTCATTTGAAGACATCTACGTAAATTTTATCATACCTCAATACCTTACTCTGTGCTAACTATAATTAATATTTCCACATCTGTTTGTGTAACAGCTTGTGTACAATTAAATCCCAACGACAAAAGTACAAATAATCACGATAAATTTACCATGCACAAATTTTTGGTTAACTCAGTTAACTTAGTTTCGTGGATTTTTAGAGGAGAAAATAACAATTATTTTAAAATTTTGCGATGTCACATTTCGAACGAAAAAACGATACAATTTCAGAAAGTCACATTTGTATGATAAAATTAAAATAAACGTTAAAATGGTTCACTTTGTTCTCGGCCTTGATTATCACGTCAACTAAAAACAAAATGCTTTTTTTGTTGTAGGGACATAATGATCTCTGCGCAGTTCTACTTTCGCGGGGCTTCCTCAATAAGATTATTCGTGACCCCCTTGCAGTGCTTTAAGATTCAGTCAATAGTTAACGCGGATATTATTTAATAGGCTATTAGATCAGAAATGTGCAAAATTAATTGACATGAGCATATTCCATTGACAAAACTTTATAGAAACGAATCCCAGTAAGTCTAATAAGAGGAATTATTGTGGAGAAGTATGTATTGAAACTGATAACAGTTGACTTATTATGTTTATATATTTATCAGAATATTATATTTAATCCAATTTTACGCCATTGCATATTTGAAATATCCATTTTATTTATTTCTTCAACAATTGAATTTGTTATTGTATTACGTTAAGATTTATCTGTTTTTTATATTAAATGTATATAAATTTACATTTCTGATGCAATATATTTTATGTCTATACATATATATAAAAGACTCATTTTATGCAAGTTTCTCAAATTATTTTATACAATTGCATATAAAATTTAAGATTCTTGCAATGTAATAACAGAAATTGTATTATTTGAAATGCCATTCGTTGAGTTCATTGAGAAAACAAAATTTAAAAATGCCAGTGACGGAGATTGACTTTTAATTGTTATAGAAAATGAATCTCTTTTACAAGAAACGGATAATAGAATTTGGAATGTGCAAAATTTCCGCACATTATTCAACAATGTCTTGATATCAAATATTAAGAATTTCAAGAAAAGTGATTTTAACTATGAAAATTCTCGTGAAGAATTTCCTTTAATCGATTTTCTCGCCATTAACTTGAGCAAGTTTGCAGTTAGCCATAATCGATTATTTAGCGCACAAATAACGTTGCACTTACAAAATAAAACTTATTTTTTTCTTACACTTTTTGACAACTTATTTTTGTTTTCTATCTTTATGATTTTATACAATACATAATAAAAGTATTTATTGCAATTTTTATTGTTGTTTAAAAATAGTTGAATATTAAAAATACAATGCCAATAGTTACGAATGAAATTAAGGAGAAAACTAGTTTTCTGCTTAATAAGTCTTACTAATCGGTTGTTTTGGGTTAACCAATGAATTTGACTTCGAAAATGAAATCAATTACAAAGTTTAAACATAAAAGTTAGCTATCAATATAGTAAAATACTAAACACTTGAGTGTGCTTCATGCTGAATGAATCGCAAATTTAGGTTTCGAGATAATACCTTGGTTTAGTGAACTTCTACGTATAATTTTCAAATCACCGAAACTTCGAATGAACAATAAGGTAGCACAAAAATAATATAAAATAATTAAACGTAAAGAATTGGATGACTGAATTTCAATGAATTATTCATTGAAAATAATTTCACATTTCAACATCATTATTATCTTTCGTTTATAGAGAATGAAAAAAGTTCTTTTTCATGCATAAAGTTTTTTATCTTATTATATATAAACCACAAGTGATTTTGCGGGTAAAAAGGTAAATGGATGAAACAAGTCGTAAATAGCTAGACCGATGAGCGATTCTCTGAAAATTTCGACGAAATTTAATTTTCCGCTGAGAAATGTGTGGATATCGGAAAAAGATTTACTTGCTGGCGATGCATACATAATGCGTCTTGTTAAACATTTCTTTCCACCCTTTTCCAACGTCAAGTCAATTTTTTTTAAAATGCTAAATTTTTGTCTTGAAATATACACTCCACTACGGAACACTTCTCGTCGATACACACTTTCGGAAGCAAGTTTTATCTTGAAATATACAAAGTCTACCCAGGTTAACAGTGTGACTATAAGTCAAGTGAGATAATTTTTTTTCTTTTACTGCTAATCCGAAATAGTAAAAGTAAATTAATTCGAAACTACAAATAGTTTATCTTTTGTTTATAATGTATACCAATTATTAATCATAGTTTGAAATAATTTAATTATTTTTGTTATATAATATAGTCCGAGCGTGATGGCTTAGTGGCTAAGGCTGCCACATTCGTATTCAGGAGGTAGCGGGTTCGATTCCCGCTACCGACCACTCTGATCAGGTTTTCGTGGTTTCTTGTTCGTTAAGCGAATGTCGGAGTGTTCTACTAAAAGTCGAATCACGACTCGCAATTTTTAAGACAATGAAGTTTAGAAAAATTGTTCGTAGATTCGAAATGTCTAATGTTGTGTTGTGTTGTGCCCCCCCCCCCCTCATATTCGCAGGAAGCGTCAGAACAAGTTGTATTGGGTATCATTGTATAATATGCTTAATTCAGCTTCAATTAATTTAATAATAACATTTGGGCGGGATACCATTTCAACTATATGAAGAAATCGATGCAAAGTTATGAAAGGTATGCTATGAATAGGAATTTGTATTTAGTAAATAGTGCTGGAATTCAAATTTCAATTAAATTTTATTTTTTAGGTTAAACACTCTAATTTCAAAGTTTTAGAAAGAAACATTTAAAAAATCATTTAAAAATTTCATTAAAAAAATTTAAAATCATTAAAAAAATCATTTTTTGTTACTCGGGGAGGGAAAATGCCATTTTCCTCCCTAGGGAGATTTAGGAAAATGGCTTTTTTCCCTCCCCCGTAACGAAAAATATAGTACGCAACATGGGAGATGATCGGAAATTCGTTTCCTCGTAACGAAAAATATAGTACGCAACATGGGAGATGATCGGAAATTCGTTTCCCTCGCGGTTACAAACCTCGCCTTCGGCTCGACTTGTAAACTCCGCTCGGTCTCATCTCCCTTGTTGCGTAATGTACTATAAACATTTAAAAATTAAGAAAATTACAAAAAATGCATTTTTTTAAATTTTCATGTCTATAATCAGTATTTCAAATTTTTTTAAATATTGATTTTGATATTTAAGATGAATCTATGAAAAGCAAAATCTGATCAAAATATATAAATCATTGTCTAAATGAAAACTTATGTTCATAACATAACTGTCATAACTTTCCATTGATTCTTCGTACAAACTGAAATTTCATAGGGGCCTCTCGTTCATCTTTGAAAGATTGTCCTAAAATAATCTCCCAGATTACACATTGCATGATTTATTTTTATTACAATATCTATATTTCCTATCCTTATAATTTATATAAAATATATAATCGTTCAAAAGTTCTTCTAAATGCATGTTTACGCCAGACTATAGTCAAATATTCATTGACTAAAAAGAAATCATTAAAAAATCGAAAATTAATGAAGAAAATCGAAATTTTTCGAAAAAGTTGAACATTTATGAAAAAATCGAAATCCTTTAAAAAATTTTCAATTTCATGAAAAAAGTAAAAATTCATGACAAATTCCAAATTTCATTAAGAAATTTAAAATTATAAAAATATAAAATATTTTCATATAACTTATATAATTAACCAATGATTGTTAATAATAATATTGTTCAGAAAATAATATAAAGTGAAGAATAAAATTGTTTGGTATTTTGTTTAATCAACCATTGATACGTATTTATAAAGTGATGTAAAGTTTCTATCGAAGCTACTGCGAGTTTGTCTATTCTCGGCGAAGAAATTGATTCGTAACACAGTTATTGCAATCTCCGTTGCATCGTTAATGTCCGAATACACTTCAAAACTGAGGACACTCAACTTTGTATATATAACTCGTCTGCATTATTCCACAGTATTTCATTTGCAGTATCGTCATATATGAGTTTGAAATCATTTCCATTATCCTAACTATTAAATGAAAACTTATGGACTCGAGCATACTAAACGTATATACCATTATTTATATCTCTCGTTTAAATAATACCTCGTGTGTATATACAATTATCCAAAGATTATCATCCGTTCAAATCGAATAATATTTGAATCGTCATAAATTGGTACAATTAATAACGACTAAATTTAATTAATAATGTGTTTTGCACTCAAATTATTCTCTGAATATTTTACCATGTTCAATTTTTAATTGATATTTTTCTTTTTTACAGACAAAAAACTAATTGGGGTTTGAAAAGGATCCATAATTACTAAGGTATATATTTATTATTTGTACAAAGTATGGAAATTGGACAGTCATTTGAAAATTATTTTGCAAAATTGTATTATCAATTTTATGTTCTTTATGTGATAAATTATTGTTTGTCAAATATGACATTAAATTTTCTTCTAATCTTTCAGATGACATTCCAATATCTCAGTTTCAGCAAAAAAATAACATATTTATGGTAAAATAATGCTTTGTTATTCAAAATAAAACCATTGATCGAGATTTACGTCGAAATAAATTGATTAGAAAAGCGAGGGAGTCTATTAGTGTTCGGCTAATGGAATCTCGAGGCAAATACCGGCGTTCAGTATTTTTTCTCTCAATTTTTTTGTTCGTCGTCTTTTTTCGTATACTTTTTCGTTAAAATATTTCTCTTATTCACGAATGTCCGCAAGTTTGCCGAAGAGAGCTTCGAGCTATCGATGGGAGACGTAACAATGGAAACTGAATAAGAGAAATATCAGTAAAAAGATTTCTTTTGAGTAGACAGAAAGAGAGAAAAAAATGAGGAAAAAAAGAAGTAAGACTGGCTTCTTGTATATACGTAAGAATGAATTCCCGTTCAATCCTAATCGTAGTGTTTTCTGATAGATATGCCTTATCGTTAACCGGATATGTCTCTGACAGCTTAGATTTCTCAGTCTAACTATCGGAAATGCACTCGAAGTAAACTTGCAGTATATTTCCTTTAACGATAATGGCATTTACGTGCCAACAAAAAATGTCAATTACACTCATTTACTGCATTTGAATAATC
Source organism: Gryon sp. ZL-2020 (assembly GCA_022817425.1). Classification (NCBI taxonomy): domain Eukaryota; kingdom Metazoa; phylum Arthropoda; class Insecta; order Hymenoptera; family Scelionidae; genus Gryon; species Gryon sp. ZL-2020. The sequence continues at coordinate 346 of JABFPJ010004425.1, read as the reverse complement.
ATTTTTTTATTATTTTCGTCTTATTTAAACGATTGTATATCGTATTGATATTTTATTCATCTAATTATTGCCATTCAAATTTCGAATAAAACTGAAGTTAATACACATTTGGGGAAAATTAAATTAATCGTACTGAATTATACAAAAGAAGTGTATATATACATTATTATATTCTACCATTTAATATAATTTCTTACGTACTTACCCTAGTAAATATTTGATGAGGCATGCCACACCTAGCGTATGGCCATGATAAGGATAGCCTTAACAAAACCCGTTCTCAGTTTTTCTGATCTGGGCCACATTAGACCCACATGAGGCAAGTATCATGTTTTTTCGAAAAGTG
>JABFPJ010004424.1:0-13851 GCA_022817425.1 Gryon sp. ZL-2020 | reverse complement strand
AAAACAACGCTGGCGAGCGTAACACGCCAACGTCAAAGCTAATATCGGCCCGATATTGATCAACGATGTCGAAACGACTTTGCCAACGTTGTGCCATCGTCGAAACGACTGAAATTTTCCGGTTGGGCATGTTCATATATGTTTTATTTGACGTATATAATATTTATTCTTAAGTGAAAATTCACTTGTTTAATAATTATATCAATATTTGCATTTTATATTTGTAATAATATATATATTGAACATATATATTTATTTATTAAATAAGTATATTTAATTAAATCCTGCTTCCAGGAATTTTAAATTTTTTAAATTTTTATTTGTGTACTGGCATAAATCGATGTAAATTATTTATGGATTTGATGTAATCTCACTTGTTTTTTGTATCACGCTGTTCATAGAATTAAGGTGATCAAGTTGGGTTTGTTTTATTTAAAAAATTTCTTAAAAATACAATTTTATAATTTGTTTCCCTGAGGGACGAAAATATTAACATACATTTTATATTCTGTGTATACTCCAAAGTGCCGAAATGTATATATAAATCATATTTTAATTATAATGAAAATATTTGATATTTCTGTATATAATATTTCTAGTGACACTAAACTGAATGTTATTTAATTGAATCTTGTGCATTTTATTTTAGTTTTATTATGAGGAGCTATTATTATCCTTATTCTTCAATGCACTAGTCATGAACAATTACATTTTATTAACCACATTTATTTCACCATCATCTTTTAGTTCCCGAGTTTCTTATGGTACTGATTTGTTCAAACTTAACTCAGTTCTTTATTCAAATCATATTATTTGTGTTGCTACTTAATAAAAAAGTCTGCTTGTCATAAAACTCGACTCCGTCGCACGCTTTGAACATTGTGAATGACTGTTACTACGGTCTGAAAGCTGCCGAAAGAACGTATCTTCACACATGATTAAACATTCAGTGGGCTCGACTCGTGTTGCTTTAGTGCCCACTGAAGTTGTCTTCTAAAGCCCGCCTCGATGTTCATAGACGACCAATGGGGTGTCAAGAGGGGTTGGTAAACATGGACCAACCGAAATGCGAATATTTTTGTATTATAATTTACATCCCCACCCTATTGTATGAAACATTGCGTTCACTTGGTGCTGACCTGCAACCCCTGCAAAATATGGAACCCCAAATTCTAATTTGCTCTCTCCCTCTCTCTTTCTATATTTCTTTTCTACTCCTCATTTCTTACACATCTTGTACATCTCATCGCCCGATACCCGATTACCCATATGTCTATATATATATGTATATATAGGTTTATTCACGAGATATACAAGAGATATCGTTGCCATGATTTTTAATATGGACGGAGGGTTCGCGTGCGGACGGTTCAAACGATGGGGAAACATTATAATGGGATTAGTTATTAAGGGGCTTTCAAAACTTGCCACATATTTCAAGATCCCTTTCAAAACCTACTTATTTGATTGTAACGTTATATTTAACAACGTATCATAATTCACGATGTTTGTACTATTAACAATTCCATAGAACTGGTTTTAAGTTTGAATTTGTTCGATATATTGTCAGACCCTCGTTTAAAATCAATGTTTGTTTTCATATTAATTTGTATGTAATAAGAAAAAGTAATATAATAACTTATGCTTTTAATAAAAAAAAGACGATAAATTATATATACGGTAAATATCGACCATATGCTTAGTAATAAATATAAAATAATATTATACATTAAACTGAAAATTTGCTTCAATAAACAATTATTATTATACATTTTGTTAATTGGAAAGCTTATTCTCCGTCAGATATTAAGTGTTTTAATATTTTTTTACTTTTATTTTTAACATTATTTTTATGAAAATTATATTTATGATTATTGTCATACTTTCCCCTTGCAATATGAAATATAGTAATTATTTCATGGAGACATTTTTTATTGCAAAATGTTCATTATAGACAATACAATTAAAATCAGTCGAATTCGATTAAAGATGATTTACAGACTAATTTTACGTAGAATATTTAACTTGAATTAATATTGCGATTTCATTATTTTTTATTAATATCTTAAGATCGAATGGCTATATTAATTGTTTTATTAATGCAGAGAGTAACGTTGCGTCTTGGTAGGACCTAATAGATAAAAATAGGCTTTGATAGGGGGCCTTCTAACGAGCAATGTTATATTTTTTTATTAATTACTAAGTAAAGTTCCATAATTTCTAGTAATTTATAATAATGTTAAAGCTTACATAAAATTATATAATAAATTTCCGTGATAATAAATTAATTGAAAATAATTTATTTTTACCGGCAATATTATAAACAAAATAATGAATGTCAAAACTGTGTACACTACTAATAATTATTGTAACATGTTTAATTAGTTTAACTTATTTTTAAAATGTATGGGTATTTAATATATAAATAAATGTATCATATGTATATGAGATATACATATATGAAACGTGCTAAAAGCGTTTATTATTATAATAATAAAAGCTTTTTTTATTAAACAAATTGATAAAATAATTTTGTTTTCGTTAAATTGCACTATCAACTCTGTTGTGACTAAAAGTGACTCTGCGATTAATGCAAAATGTAAATTACGATTTTTTATTATTATTTTTGTTTATTGTATGTATTTTGCTTCAACTGATTAAGTGTTAACATTACCTTCTTTTATTTACGATCGTAACTATAAGAAAAAAAAATAATAAATCAATATTGCCAAATTCTCGTTAATAAATACGAATTTGAAATCCAGCTTAAAATTCGATGTTGTTGGGTTTTTACTTCGAATTTGTGTTTTCATTTACTTAAATATACAATTTCAGCAAAACGAACAAAAATTGTGGCATAAAAAATATGCACTCGCTAATACGCTTAACTTTTCAACGAAATAAAATTAAGTGCGCACGTGAAATCGTGTATAGCATTTTATAGGGCATTAGGATTTAACTTGTAAAGTGCCATATCTTGCGGCCTAAATTTCTTTCCGATATTCATCGGCATGCAGTCGCGCTGTAATTCAAGTCGTTATTTGCCTGACCCGCCTCTCATACTCAGTTCTCATTTACATACACAGATTTCATAAATTATACCGCGTTATGCATGTTAATAAGCGAATACGCTGCGCTTTTTATTAACGTCGTTATTATTTGCAGTCGTTTGTTTCTTACGTTGCCTAGGTTAATTGAATTGTCATTTGCTTAATCATCATACTTTTTCATTCTGATGTTTCATTTAATTGTCATCATTTGTCATGATTAAACAAATATTTCATTACTCATTTTCTTCAAATAAGTATGAACAATCGACAGATTATATCACAATATTGAAGGGTTTGCATGTAGAATACTTGGCATAGTTACGCATTTTTTGTACGCCAGATTTATTAATTTAGGTTAAAAATTGTTAAATAAAAGAATTTTTATATTTTTAATATGCACTTTTTACATCAAATTATTACTTTAACATATCACTTGTTTAATTACAATCTTCAATGTTAATAAATGTTATAACAGAGGAAGCAAATACAAATTTTGTCGAAATTTGCACGATTAAACTTAAAGAGGCACTTCTTATCTCGTGAAGATAAAAATAAGATAAGAAAGTTTTCAATACGATAGGGAGTATCAGTTCTGGCAGTTTTCAGACTGCAATATCAATGTGCTTTTCATGACATTTTATTGCTCGGTACTATTCCTGGAGATACTGTGAATTAGTTTAAGGAAGAAAAAGAGGAATAAAGAATGAGGGATTATTTGATGCAATTTTGTCTAGATAGTTAGATTAATTCAAATGAATAGATATTCTTGCAATAATATTTCATCCACAAGATTTCATTTTTAATCAGTATGAAATATGAAATTATGAAGTTGTAAACGTTACAATATATTTTCTTGAAATAACGTATACGGGGATGAAAATTGGTTGAAATTTATGATATGGCACAGTCGACAAAACTTAAGCTGCTGATGGTAATGTATTTAATTTGTAACAATAATCGTTTAATTTACTTGCAGAGTTCATATTTTTTGCAAACAGAAGACGGAAAAAAATTATCGTTGTAACCTTTGAAATTACTCTTAATCACGATGATTTACTACGAAGGGAAGTTACTTAATCAATTATATTAATCATTTTCCAAAACAAAGCATTCATCAAGTTTAATCATCTCAATTGAATTATTTATTGTTATTTCTAATTTGTCGTTTTCAAGATCTCGTTGAATAAGTTTAAACAATCAATCAAACAGCAGAATTCAAGATTATCTATTCACCCTCTTTTCAATAACTATTAACAGTTAGGTTATTCTTGATTTGTCATAAACACTATGTATATAGTAGGTAACGTGGTCCCCTTCTCAAGCAAGTAAAGTATATTAATTAGAGAAGCATAAGTGATTCCGTATAAAGCTGTGGCCTCCGTTCGAATTAGCGCTGGAAAATGTCCCGCGCATAGGCTGCATCCCCCCGGGAACCCGAGAGTACATTGGCGTACCCAGTGCATATTTAGGGCGGGGCCCCACATAAAAGCCCCCTTCAGCCAACCAACCCCTGGGTGGAGTTAGCTTTCCCTTATACGCGCTTAAATACATCAACGAGTGCCCTTTGGCATTAGAGCCAATCTTCGTTTCGAACGGTCAACACGTCAGTGACGGTCCAAATTTCGTCGTTGCGTACGTGTGTGATTTCTTCCGCAAGTGTTATCAAAGAAAACTATTTCTTCAGTGATTACGGTATTTTGCCGTTCCAGTTGTGACTCTAAGGACTATTTAAACAATTATTAAAATGTCGCGGAGTTTTTTAATGGACTCAATAATTGGGAATAATTCATCTCCCAATTATACGCTACCTTATTATGGAAACCAAATACCAAACTACATGTTTAATTTTTTTAATCTGGGACTTGGTTATCAACCAGTTAGACCTGTGCCGAGACAAGTGAGCGTGCCACTTTCAGTGCCAGTGACATCATCCAACCTGGGATTTGTTCATTCCACTGGACAGCAAAGTCCACCCTCTCCGCCTAGTTCATCTAACTGCAGATACCTTGGTGAGTATCAGCTACTTTAAGGTTTATTACTACCAATTACGTGACGATATTAAATGATATCAGAGAGAAACTAAAGCCTGATAAATCTTGTCGATAGTGTAGATAAGTTACGTTCAGTGCAGCACCAGCAATAACGAAGCTTATCTTTTACCAGTAGCTCCTTTAATCAAGTAAAGAAGCCCTAGTTCCTTGTCCTCAGAGACAAAGCTTCCTATCAATCAACTACAATATCACTTCGACAAAAGAATCCAAGCAAATGAAACACCCTTCCAGATTATAACTAAATTTTATAAGGTCGTGATCTTTGAAGATGTAGTGTCGTTCAAAAAATAGATAAACACTTTTTGTTTTTCATTCAAATAATTTTAATAAAATACATTTTATGGCACACTATTGATAATGTTAATGTATAATCATGAACAACTTTTAAGAAACAACTATATGCAACATTTGGACCGACATTGACAGATGAAAACACTGATTCTCAGATATAAGATATTTTTTTCTTGTCAAATAAAAAGTTTATTCGCGGTCATTAATCTAGTTTTGCTATCTTCTTTTTTCAGAACTGTCTACTTCAAATGAATCGACGTCGCGAAACAGTACACCCACACCACCGCCAAAGTCACCCGGTTCGATATCCAACAGCTCGAAGAGAATTCGTACAGCTTTTACTAGCACACAGCTGCTTGAATTGGAACGAGAATTTTCGTCGAACATGTATTTGTCTAGACTCCGACGAATCGAAATTGCAACAAATTTAAAACTCTCCGAGAAGCAAGTCAAGATTTGGTTTCAAAATCGTCGGGTCAAGTATAAGAAAGAGGATATACCCAGTGGCCAGAATCAGAAATGTTGTTGTTTGAGAACTTGTAGCAAAAAGAAGGAATGTATTGAAGAAGCCGAAAAGATTAAGAATGAAAGTGTGACGAAGGAAGAAGATAAGAATCAAAATAACGACGAAATTTGTATCGCCTCGTATCACCAGAGTCAAGAAGTACGCGATTTGTCGATTGGGTGCAAAAGGCCGAGATCTGTTGACGATGTAAATTTTGTTGCCAACAAAAGGATACAACTCAATGCTTCACCATTTGAGGACATTTTTCAAGATACCAAGACAGCCATCAATTTTCGAGGTATAAATTGTACCAAACATACCGTCGAGCATATCGTCAACTCTTAAGACTGAAATTTATTTATTGTAAATTAATTACCAAATGTGTATTTTATATACGAAACGAAGAGTTTTGAGGTATTTTTGGAAATTGTGTGTACAATTTAAATCGAAAGAAAACTACGAAGCAAATTGGAAATACATGTTTACATGCTGTACTGATGATTCTAAATGCAATGTACCTTTTTTATGTATATAGTAAATTATAATATAACATTTCGATAGCTTTTTTCCCCAATCAAGAATGTCTTTTAATGTAAATATTGTAAATTAAATTATATAAATTGTATTTATATTGATTATCGTCTAAGGCGTAGTATTTTTGTACCGAAGAGTAATAATAAAAAAACTGGAACTTAAATCTGCTAGTTGATGCATTTTTTGTTCTGTTCCTTTCAGTTTCGTAGCTCGGCTTTAAATTGATTTATCAGCGTAAGTAAATCAGATATTCCACCATCACTTAGGAGTAAATGATTCCAATAAACAAGTTTGCTTGGAACTGCACTGACAATCATAAAACATGAAAATGTACAATTTTCAATTGAATTATTACTGTTTTTAATAGCATTCTGAATCCATCGGCAAAAAATCATCAAATTTTACTGTTAAAAACAATAATTTATGAAGAAAATAACGTAAATATTTACTTAAATAACTTTCATTTTTACTGTTTTTCACAGCAAAATTGATGATTTTTTGCCGATGGATTCAGAATGCTACTCAAAAAGAGTAAAAATTCAAGATCTATGATTGTCAGTGTGGGAACATTTATTAAATCTCTTAATTATTATTTTTTTATTTTTGAAAGTCAACAAAATACGATTGTATAGAACCAAATTTAAATTAAAAATTTGAGAAATAAATTTGACGTGATTGAATTCTAATTATTTATTATTCAATATTGTTCTTGATTTTGTTTAAACGATGATGTTGAAAAAAACATGTTTTACTTTCTAATAAATAACTGATATAAAGTAAATTTAATGTTTTAATGCTTTTTCTTGTTTGTAGTGGCATTTTTTTGCGCGTACAAAAAATAGAGTAACAGTAATTTTTATCGATTTCCAATATTACAATTATGTATTAGTGCTTTTTTCTCATAACATAGTAATAAATGGAAGTAATAAAGTCAAGTTCGATAAAGGAATTAGGTATTTTAAATGACTTTAGAATTATAATTTAGAATTATAAAAATTCTAGAATATGGAGCAAAGAAGATTCTCGAGTATAGACATTTAAACAGTTATATTTGTCAAGATTTTGAAAATTAACGTATATAAAAAATGGATCAAATGTTTCACTGTAGATTCAAATAATTAAACGAGACACAAACTAAAGTACGTTTGAATGAAATATAAATTGCATAATAGTTTCGAAATTAATGCGACCTTTGATGAAAGAAGTGGTTTTCATTTGCAATGTAATAATATACGTTTAGAAAATGGCGGGAAAGAAATTTGATTACAAAATACATTTGTTCAGTACATTAATCCTTAATTTATAATTGCTTAAATAACATTTATAATTGAATGCAGTGTACATTTTAGCATTATGTATATGTTAATGAATATAAGTTAAAGTGGAAAGAGTATACACGTTGTGTTTGATTCACTTTATTTTAGTAGAAATTCAATGAATTCTTGTATGAGATGATATATTAAATTTCGATTAATGGATCTACTCTGAGATAGTTCCTGAATATTAACTAACATAACTTTATTGTTTTAGTAGACCAGCTAGATTCTAAAGATTACTTAACAAAGAGCTCACTGCAATCACAGCGTAAGTAAATAATTTATTAATTATGGAATTAATAAAAAAATAATAAAAATTTGTTACTTGTAAAAAAAAGTATCAAAACTTTCATATATACTGTGTTAATTAAACAAACTGAAATTGGATGTGTATATGAACTTATTTAGTAATTTTCGGTTTTTCAAATATGCATAGTAAATTCTTATAATTAAGACTTTTCAATCATTTCATGACTTTACAGACAAATATTTTTATGATTTACAATTAAATGAAATGTATAATTTTAGTATTACATAGGTTTTCCGTTGATTATATGTCCAACACAAATCTATCTATATTATATTATATTATAAATGCACACAGAAAGATTTAGTTGAAGTAAATAAAATTACATATAATTGAAATAACTAGATTTGCATTATTTTGACCTAATGTTTTAATAATTTCATTAATTTTGTAATTGTGTAAACTAAATTTTTCTCTGTGTGTATATAATAGATATATACCTATAATATATAATATATAATATATAATATATAATATATAATAATTACAAACACATATATATATTATTCTAATTCGGGCGTGGGACGTATCGTGACTTTTGACCTGCAGACATGTAAATCCAGATTTTTATTGATAAAAACGATGCAAATATTCATATACATATATATAAGTTCGCTATAGCGTGTTAATATAATCTATTTTCAACGAGATATCGATTTACGGCATTGTTTTTTTTCGTTTATACATTTAAATGAGTACAAAGAATCATCTTATGATACAATTAATGCAAAATAATGTACAATAAAGACGATAGATTGCATGTATTAGGATGAATTAATTAAATAAAAAAATTGAAGTAATTTTATTATGATTTTTTTAATAATAAGATTGCATTAAAAAAATAGCATGAAGATGGGAAATAATGTATAATGAAATTTCAATTTTAATACCATAACAGAATAAATTTCTAAAAACGTAAAGAAAAATAAAATTCAATTCAGTCAACTTCACTTAATTTATCGTAAAAATTCGTACGCAATTTCAGTCATTCAAAGTCTGGAATAAAAGTTTTATTTAATATAATTCCATTTCATCCAATCCTAATAACGTCCATATTATAAGCCTTGTGAATAATGCATTGCGTTTTTCTCTCTATTATCTGTTATCTGATTTACAACTTTATTCCATTTTCCCCATAAACTATTGAATGTTCTAAAATGACGTGAGATATACATGTAAAGATTAAATGAGACGATTGTGAATGTGCGAAGAATTTTTAAGTTCGTTACTCCATATATAGCATGTTCGGTTGATAGGATAAGTTCAATCTACTAAATAGTTACTGTCAACTTATAGAGTCACACTATTATCTTCATCTGCTTCTCTTATAAAACTGTCATTCCGGTGATTACGAAAGCGCAAAATGACCCATTTTTGTCATCATAAGCGCACCTGCAATATCTTCATAAGCGCAAATCAAAAATACTCAAAAACGCACATATAACTAATCAAAAGCGCAACTGAATTGTTCAAAATTAATAATATTATTTTTCAAAATAACATTATTATTTTGAAAAATTCAGTTTAAATTCATTTTAAATTTTCGAATTCATTGTCGATTAGTGTGCTAAAATCTCTCATTGAATCCATTTGTCAAAATGTCGTTAATTCTAAGTACAACGAATAAAGGAAATGCTTGCGTATTTTCCAAAAACTTTAAATACAAATTAAATTATTAAATCAAACTCTGTATTAATTAAAGTAAGTAAAAAAGTGAGAAAATCTCACTTTGGTCCTTGAAGTTATTTTTTTTTATTCATTAAATTATAGTTTAAGAAATCTGTAATGTCGATAATCAAGACTAGGACTTGTCCTTAATATTGAAAGATTTTAGTAAAATTGACATGAACGATATCCATCATGTCAAACAATCTAAGTATCGCGCGAGAACAAATTTTCTGCCACCAAATCCAACGTCTTTACCGGAAGCTTTGTTAATCATTGTTAAATAAATGCATTAAAAAAACTCATGTGCGCTTATGATAACTTTTCCAAGTGCGCTTTTGATGATTTTCTGGTTGCGCAAATGATGTACGGAAAAATTCCTAATTTGCGCTATCGTTATATAGCCCTGTTATTATATAAATATATATAAATTAATTTAAATGGATCGGCGGCTTGCTTGCACAACCCTTAATACGGAAATATAAAATCGAACTCAAATTTTGGTAGAATGTAAACTGTTAACAAGTATCATGACAGATTATTATATTATAAATACATTATAATATATCTATTATGTTTTTATGAATTTGCTTATTTAACCAAGAATATATTCGTTTCAATATAATTAGAACTATTAAGCTCTGCTTAAATATATAATTTTATTTACTTTTAATTAAATGTATTATTTACAGTAGAACCTGTGAAGAGTCCACTTTTTCTGTCCTTTTTAACCTGTAAAGAGTCCACTATTGTTATCTTTTTTTCTTCATACTAAAACATAGGTTAAAAAAGAGAGAAATAGTGGACTCTTCACAGGTTCTACTGTATCTAACCATAAAACAAAATACAGTAGGAATTTCTATTTTAGATAGAATTTGCTGAAAGATTTAATATGACTGAATATATATAGTTCATATTTTCAAATGAATGGAAATCTTATCATTCTGATTGCAAAGATAAAGAGCTTAACATGCTAATGCTCATTTTTTGTTATCTCGAAGTTTAGACGATATATGTTAATTTTGGTATATGCACTATGAATACTTGGTTCAACTCTGTAGCTAGCGCAATAATGCATATGTGCATACATAAATACAGTATCTTTGATAGAGCTGTTAATATAAATACATGAAGCATCTCTTAATGTGTAAACGACTCATTAATGCTGGATTTGAATATTGTATATATATAATGAAATAATATTTTATTGAATATTGAAGAAAAAATCAAATAACAATTACTTAATGTGCCATTTTTATTCCACTTTTTAGGGGGACAAAATTTTTTTCGTCACTCGGGAGAGTTTTCGGAAAACGGCATTATTTTCTCCCCCCTAACGAAAAATATCGTACTCAACATAGAAAATGATCGAACCGTTCTCCCGAGCAAAGTTTAGAAGCCGAGCCAAGGGCGAGGTTTGTAACCGCAAAGGAAACGCGGATTTTCGATTGCATCTCCCTTGTTTGGTAATATACTATTTATCATTAAATCAAGTTAAAAAATTGCTTTTCGTTACTCGGGGAGGGAATAGTACATTACGCAACAAGGGAGATGGCATTTTCCCTACCCGAGTAACGAAAATGCCATTTTCCTCCCTAGAGAGATTTAGGAAAATGGCTTTTTTCCCTCCCTCGTAACGAAAAATATAGTACGCAACATGGGAGATGATCGGAAATTCGTTTCCCTTGTTGCGTAATATACTATATTATATCATTTTCGTAAGTACAAAAACTACTTAAAAGTAATTATTATTAAGTCTCACTGACCAGGAAGCTAGTATACTGGCTCTAAAGGGAAGATTTTTAGTTAATCACCTGTTTGGTAAATATTATAAAATTCTATTATGTAAAATAAAAAAACATCCCCCGTCCTCTAAAGGTTAGTAATAGAATTTATATTTTTTGACAATTTATATTGTACATTATTATATAATCTAGTAAATTTAATTTTGTTCCAATCAATTTATTATTGTCCACAATTAAAATATAGCACATATGCATACAGTAGCATTTGTGTAATATTATAATCTTCACCTAAATCTTGTACAATGTTTCTTAACTATTATACTCCGAACATGACATTTTATTTCGATTGATCTTCAAATTTATTGCAAGAAGCCACCATTTGACAAGCAATACATAATAATATCTTAAAACCCATTCACAAATCTCTTTACAGGTCATAAAAATCATTCCAAAAATCAAAGAGCGTATCATGTTAGTGGTTCACATGACCGCAAAAGGCGTGGTCGGGGACTCGCGCACGGCATCTTAAGACTCCTGTTGGAAATATTGAGAAACGCGTGTGATCCTTCCCCAATGTTAGTGGGGACGAGGCAACCGAGTTTCTCTTGTTCGTAAAATTTGTCAAGATCCTTGGTCGTTTTTCCTAATTCTTTCGCATTTTTTTTCAGCCAAACTGAATTGAATAAAGCACAGTTAAAATCGTTAAGCAGCATCCAACAATGGCACACTTGTGTCGTCTTAAAGGCCCAGCGGGGTGCTTCGTTCTCGCTCTCCTTTTTTTTCACTTTAGCTTTGTTGCTTCTTTCTCTTTCTCCATCTCTTTTTCATTCCTCTTCATTCAACGGTAGCTCGAGAAGGACCGAAATCATTAGTGCAACAAGGACGCAATACATTCATTCATTCGATTTTTATGAATGGCCGTCGCCGGTCTCAAAAAGTCCATGAACAACGTTCAAGAAAATAATTGTCGCCCGGTTGTGTACGAGAGAGTCGGTGCTTTTGATAATCTTTGACTCAAATGACGTTTTAGTGACTTTGGTGTCCATTTTTGGGCAATAGCCTGAAGTGCATTCATTTACCTGGTATTCATCATCACTACCAAACGATTCTTTTTGCTTTTTTTCCTCTTGGCACTCTCGCACGGAAATGATACACAAATTATCGTCACGAAAATTCTATTGACTTTGTCAACATTTTTACCGTCTGTTGATATTTGAAGATGAACTAATAATGTTTGAGTTCTCGGGGTTTTCAGATAACAAAAAGAAAAAAAAAAGAATGGTACAGAGTTATGTTAAAAATAGCGAAGTGGAGCGTAATAGAAGTATACTATATAGATGTGTGAATTATTGAGGTTTAAGCATTTTCTTTTAACATCGGATATATTTTCCCAGGCTCAATTTTGATATTGTAACCTATTTTAACAATTATTTTACCGTACAATTGACAGTACTTGATTAAGAATGTCTTATCTTGGTTTTATACTCTTTGATAATAAAGTTGGTAAATCTTTGTTGGTTGCATGTGGAAAAAATGCAGTAAAAATAGATGTCTTCGTAAGGTTTCTAAGTATAAAAGTACCAAGCAGTTTGATCAATGGAGAATTAAAGCACACAATTTTAGTACATATAAAAAGAATGTATGATTTTTGTTACAATTGTAGAAGAATTCAAGTTCTTAGAATCTGTTTCTAATATTCCTAAATATTATAAACAAGCGCTCACGATTTGTAATACTCATTCATTTGGAATATCTATTTTATTAGAGAATCTTCGTTTAAAATTTAATAAATGATGATCCTGCTAAGTAACCAAAGTCAACTTCTTTGACATCTTTGTATTACTATAATTAACGAAACGATATTTTGGTTTACCAGAAAGAAACTATTTTTTACAGTGTAACCAGGCATTTATTATGAAAAGTGTCCATGAATATTAGTCAAAACTGGTAATCTGAAGATGACACTTTTATTGAAAGACACAAAAGTTTTTTAACACTTCCAAATACTTTCTTTTTCAACCTACAATAATTGCTTTAATATTTCTAACAACAAAGTAGTTGGTAAGAATGTAAGACTTCATGGATAGTTCATCTTTTATAGTCTACACCTGTTCCAGTAAAAGTTCTCGTGAAAACGGAAAGGAAATCGGAAAATCCTGTAACTTGTTGAAAATTTGTCCATTTATCAAAAATACTGGAAACCTTTATTTCCTTCTCAAAACAGTTTTTATTTGATTTGTAATGCCACTTTTACGGTTTGAAACAAATAAACAAATAAACAAATAAACAAATAAACAAATAAACAAATAAACAAATAAACAAATAAACAAATAAACAAATAAACAAATAAACAAATAAACAAATAAACAAATAAACAAATAAACAAA
>JABFPJ010004423.1:0-13851 GCA_022817425.1 Gryon sp. ZL-2020 | reverse complement strand
AATTTCGTAAAAATTCATCAAATTTGTGCAAATTTTACAAAAAATTCTTAAATTTTACTAAAAAACAGATACTGTCACACAATTACTCGTATTCTCAGTAATATTTACTAACCTATTTCTATGCGTGTATAACGACGTCAATTAACGTCGACCGATTTTCTTCAGCAACTAATTGAACATTTTTTAATCACCTTGCAAATGTCGCTAAATTAAAAGACGGATTAAAAAGGCAGGAGAATATATTAGTCCAGTGAAGCGGTCTAAGGCAACCGCGTAAGCATATTTTTCACTGTATCAATTCTGTCTTTTTCTCGAAATTTAATTTAGCTTGAGTAAGAAGAAAGGAATAGAATTACATAATGCAAAACGCATTTTCAATTTTTACCGTCAAACGTTGTTAATTAATGAAATATTGATTTATTGGAAATTTATAATTGTTCATCTAAAATCAATTTTATGTAACTATTTGAATTATTTATTATAATTTATTTCATTATATTAAACGTGGTTAATTTTAATATCAATAAAAGCAAATATTTCACGTAACCTCAAAGGCTCACCAACGTTTAATGGTGGAATGATTATTCCATTCAAGTTGTTTAAAATATTATTAATAATTACAGTTATTAATCAAAATATTTATAGAAAATTACATACAAATTAATAGTTTAAATTATATTTTGTTTAATATTTTAATTAATTTAATTTAATTATTAGAATCGCATTTTTTTAAATATGAAGTGTTTTTCTATTAAAAGTATCTATCTATTTCTATTGAAGTATTTCTTATATTAAAATGCGATTTTTATATAATTGTTATGCGATGTATAGAACTATGTAATAAAGTGAACACTGCATTCAATGATAGTCCAAAGGGACATTGGAATTATTACATTTACGAAATGAGACATGAATGCTAATTAAAATTCAGATAATGTAGATAGCAAATTGCTTCGGTTAACCAGTATATGGACTATAGCAGGCATTGGTTTGTTTGATTAAGACGATGTGTAATTAATTCAAACAACACATTACTAGTTTGTACACTATACATTTCTATTACAAGAACTACGCACAATATGACCTGAAAAAAAATTACCAACCAATTTTTCAATCAAAACTAATTTAAGTTACAAGAATGATTAAAATTTGTTTTAATCATTCTTCATTTTGTTTTAATCATTCTTCATTTTGTTGTTTATTTTTTAGAGACAATTAATGAAGCTTTTCCTCTTATAATTTTATGTGTAAATTATATGTTAAATATTGTTCTTAAACAATATTTGACACATAAGCACTTAACAAATAAAAAAAAAAATTATGTGTTAAAATAAAAAAATTGACACAAAAACTTGATTCTAATTTAGTAACATAAATCTCAATAAAATTGCATTTTACGCTAATATATGTTGTTAACGTTTAGTTAACTTTAGTATAATTTGAATAATTATCATGAAAACGTATAAGCTCACTGCAGAATCGCTTTATAAGAACATTCAGGATACTTTACAACAATAACACTTGAGATATATTGATACGGCGTGTGCCGTATTGTATTATCACTTTAACCGACGCGCAACACACAAATAAGTGAATCATTTGCTTGAAACAAGTGATTCAAAGTTTGTATCTCTGATATGTAGTATTATAATCCGATATTCTGTGTATACTTGTACACAGTCAATGCACTTGTGTACGTCTTAAAGTATAATTCGCCTCGCTACTACATGAGGTTTCGATGTCAAACCACGAGTTCGCATTTACGGAAACTACACATTTGCCGAACAAGTTATCAACTGGGTTACAATGTGTTAGTATCAATTCCACCACACTCACTTCAATTCAATCAAAATTAGTAGTGGTTACGTTAACGCTATTCATTTTACGCGCTATTTTAGATGATAATAAATTATATCATTGAAGAAGCATTTTAAATCAAAGTACTATCAGTTTTGTAACTTTCACGATGAATGATTACAGTTTCAAACTAACAAACTTCCTTATGTTTTCATACCAAGATGATAGAAAATTCATTTCAGATAACAAAATCAATGTAACTTGAAATTGAAAAATTGTAATTGAAAAATTGTACACATTATTTCAATTTAAAGTAACGATTTGTTGTTTTATGTTCATTAACATATTTTCAGTTTAATTGTAACGTTGTAAAATTTAATGCGTTATTATAGTTTAGTTTATGAACAAATCATTTGCAATTATTATAACGTCATTTATCGTATATGCACTTGTGTATTGTGTAAGAAAATAGTAGAAGTTGTAGATCTCGACGAAATCCAGGTGGATTTTATGCACGTCCACACTGAACGAAGTAACTTTATGGCTTAAGTTATTTTACGATGTAAGACTAGGATGGCAAAAATGACAAAAAAAGTGGGGCCGGAAGATTTTTTACTGCACGAAATATTTTCCTGAATGACTCTTTACATAAAATTATCTTTATCTTTTCTAAATTGATTATTCGTTTATCTAACGAAAAAAAATTTGTTGAATCATAGTAATTATTATTATAAAAAAATTTCATCTTTGCAAGTATATGAATAATATTTCTATGAAGACTTTTAGTCTTGGAACTTTAAATGAGCTTAAAATGTGAAATGGCAGTCACGTATGCATATATAGTGCTACACGTCAATAAGACGTACTTCGTCTTTTTATCAGCTCGAGCGAACAGTCGCAGTGTGCAATTTTTTCTTGCGAATTAGTTTGCTCGGCACATCCTTTGTGGTGTCACCACAATATATGTATTCCAATGTATTTAAAATTCTTTAAATTGTCACATTTGTCGTGAGAAAAAAGGACCGAGCTTAACATGACTTTTATGAAATTTATATTGAATAAGAAAAAAAAAATAATAATAATTGAAACGAAAGAATATCAATTCAACGATTCTTCTCAATCAATGAATATATATTTGCCAAGTTAATTGTACAAACGTTTATACAGAGTTTTCAATTTCGGTTTATCAATCATGAAAAAATCGAGTATTTACTATTCTGATAATGTCGAATATTGAATGTGATGATAATAAATTGATACAAATTATTTTCATGTTTAAATTGTTTGTAACAGATGAACATATTTTAACCCATACAATGAACATTAATACGTTATACAGTATTATTGCTAAATAAAACTTCGTCCAATTTGAGTTTAAACAATTATTGTATACCGAAAGCGTTATTCGTTAAGAGATTTTAATTTATTTTTATTTTATAAATGTAACTATAACAATTGTTCGATCATAAAGAGAATATAAATACATTAATAAGCAAAATATGATTGCAAAATGTTATATGCGATTAAATACTTTATATTTAAAAGAGATGTTCTCTGATATTCGTTTTATTTTATTTCAATTTTTGTACTATTTATTTTATTGTTCTGTAAACTGATCCAATTTTAAATTTTCATTATTGAGGAAACAACACGTTATATGAAATTGTTATGATTCAGAACAGAAATATGTTGAATAAAGAAAAGATTATGATATGTGTTTTTTGTTTATTTTGTAAAAACACAAATCTCAAATAATGTAAGTATTTCATCTCCTAGGAGCATTTTTTTACTGTGTACATGTTATATTTTCTTATATTCTCCTTAGTCTTTTTCACATTTATGTAAAAGGCGAAGTTCAAATTCATGAGGTGTCCAGAGTCTCATTGCATAAAAAGTACAGGTTCACCAAACAAAAGTTGGTGGCATAAAATAGCAAGTTAAAAAGTGCATAGTTTTGGTATTACAGAGAAAACAGGATAAACAGCGACATTTGATATTACTTTGAAAGCCTTTATAATGTATACAAAGCTACAACCAAAAACGAAAATATTTTCTCAAAAAATGCACATATTCTTGTACATAATAATTATAATATACTAGACTTTAACTTTAGTGAACTTTATGATTTATCCAGTAAAGTATTATATGAATTTTAATAGTATATATCCCTTGTAATTAAAAAAAAATATATATATTAGCAATATATTGGCAATATGGTGGCAATATTGTGACAAAATATATTTCTAATTAATAATAAATCAATATATATTTTATCTTTTAATCCGTTGGAATGAAATTTTCTTTTTAAGTTCATCATTAGACTCAGTTTAGTCTAAAAGTAAGTAAGAGCATCTATCATTTGGAGTGATCAAACAAATACTGCTTAAGAACAGTGAACTGGACGAGTACTTGGAAGAAGTACATTTAATGAAAATGAACGATCGGCAACAGCTTTATTTTTGGAATTTTGTGTTTTTTTTGCAGACACGCAATGAATTATGTCTTCATATATTCGGAGGATTTTCATTGACAAAATAAGCTCTTAATTCCTTTATTACAAGCTGTCTTGTAAGACCACAACTGTACGAAAATATCATATCGATCGCATGCCGGCGAGCATTTTACAAAGAATTTTGTGAACTATTGTCGTCATCGTCGAAAGCCTGTTTCTATGAAGAGCGCGAATAAAAGAAAGAACGCAGGAAAGGGATTTCAGTATCGACACTTTCAGTATCGTTATCTAGAAATTATCCAAGTGTCTTTGATAGGACCATACACGATTGAACGTTGGGTTTGCGATCGGACGTTGTGTCTTGGATTGCGTCGCAGTTTTGTCGAGTTGTCGATCCAGGCCATCTACTTGCTTCATCGTTCGATGACAAATGAGAATAGAACTTCTGGCTATTGTTCTTTTGCTGAAGCTACTTTGTTCTTACAGTTATGTTCCTCTCTATCCGTGTCCCTCCCATCTTCTGCCACTTTCCACACACACACACACACACATTGTTCATGTTCATTTTTCTATTATTTGCGTCGGTGAGAAAGTCTATAATATATCGAATTGTTGATCGATGTGAAGACCCAACTCTCTCCCTTATGCGTACTGTTTCGCACGGATGAATTTTCCGATCACACTTCATTACATTACGTGCCGCGTATAACGTGACTTGAGCTTTTCCGATCGGAAATTGCCAATTATATGCCATCATCCCACAACTTTTACGTGATTTAGCTTTTGTTCGAGCGTTGAAGTTTGTCGGAGGTTTCAAATTTGTCGTCTCTTTAGATGACGAATTTTATTCAACGGACGTGTATGTGATTTTTCGATAAGTTGGCAGTTTTAAAAATATGGTTCTGGAGATTAATTTGGGGAAGTAAATTGTACAATCTATTTCACAAAAGACATCTTATGTATAATAAAGTTTTTTTTATGCAAAAGGATTTTAATTTATGCAAAATTGAATGCATGAAATTACGAGAGGTAGAGCTGGCTATGACCTCAGCAGACCTCATCAGACGTAAATATTTTATACTTTTTTCAAACATTTTCATCTGGTAAATACTACTTTCGGAAGTTGTAATAAAATATGCATTTTAATTTGAAAAATCAAATAGCTTCTTTGTATATCATTTATAATAAAAGTTAATTCATATACAATGACAAGTGTAAATTAAAATTCAATGATCCATTTTCAGTACAAACAGCGAAGAAATAGATAATCCAAAAAGGTGTAATAATAATTCTGTAAGACTTTGAAAATACACGTTTTGTGTACTTTTCATTATAAGAATCAACAGATGTAAAGTAATATTTCAAATTTAGTTCAGCTATTGGTAGAATGTTTGATAAGACTACATTAAATTCAGCAAATTTATTACATGACATATTTTTAAGTATTATTTGGTAAAAAGTATTTCTAAAAAAATATGAATGCTTTAACTCGATGCATATAAAACATTTGCTTTCATTTTTATTTTATTTTTTTCTACCTCTGAGTTGTAAATTTACATATTTTTTTCTATTGTTGATGTATTTGCATTTCTTATGATGTATGAGCAAGAATAGTTTGAATATAGATTTCTTAAAACGTGAGATCTTTAATATTTGTGATTTATATTGTCAAACATAAAATTGTATATTTCCATTATGAATGATGCATAAACTGAACTCACAACCTTATGAAGTTTGTACATAAAAATTTTAATTTATAGTCGGTTATGTCGATTACTTTTTTAAAAGTTTAAGCGGAGTTTATAAGCCGAGATGAAGGCGAGGTTTGCGTAACCGTAAGGATAGCCGATCATCTCCCATGTTGCGTTGATAATTTTCGTCACGAGGGAGGGAAAATCCATGAAAAAGTTAACTTATGTGAAAAAGATAAAGTTAACAACAAATCGAAATATCAAAATTTGAAATGCTATTAAAAAGTCAAAACTTCGTGATAAAGGTCAGGTCGTGAGAAAATTTTTCGAATTTTTCGTGAATTTTAATTTTGTGAGATAATTTTGTTTATGAAATTACCATTTTTCGGTTTTGAAATATATTCGCGTTTTTTCGCGTTTGAAATATATCATGCATGATTTATCGAAAGCAATATAACTATTTCTTTTTGGTTTTATAATTTATTTTAAAATTAATATATGCAGAAAATCCTCTATTAGTGATGCGGGAATGATTTTCAATTTCTAAGTAGTAATCTTCATGTAGTTGGTAAGTTAATCTAGAAAAAATTGGATATATAAACCAGGCTCTTAGCTAAACTCTATCTCAATTTCTGCTCGAGTAGGTGTGAAGGCTAGGTGCTGATTGAGGTATCTAGCTTAGGTCAATATATTGGCAACATTCGACGGTTATTTTTATTATATGTATCACTTATAAAAATTTAAATTATTTTGATACTCTAAAAAATGAATTTTGAAATACATATCTGAACATTTGAAGAAATTATTAACAATTAAAATAAATAAGACAAATATACATTAACTAGTATATTAATTAATATATAATATTATTAATTATAATATTATAATAATTATAATTATTTAATAATAATTAATTATAATTATATATTAATTATAATATTATAACGTCAGAAACTAAATATTCCCAAAATACTTATGATATTTTACTATTCTTGCACAGAAAATACAAAATTCATTATAACTTAAAAGTCCGTAATGTAATAAAAGTTTCTAATAATCTTATTCAAATGCTGTTTCAAATCCATTTAATTTCATTTTACGTAATGGCTTCATAAATGTGAAAAAACGCGAGGCTCTGTTTAAATACGCGCGACTGAGAATCGTTAATCAAAGAGGAAAAAATTATCTCATTTCAATTAAAAGTTTGTCACGTTAATTAAAAATTCTAATTTGGACAACACCGTGATTGAAATACCTTTGAAAAATTTTTCAATCGAATTTAGCTAAAACAAACGCGATTTAGAAAATGTCGATAATGTTGTCGGAAATATGCAAAACTATTCATTGAAACGAAATGCAGAATGTCTGATTATCGTTGCTGAGTTTACGCCGGAATATTTTCAATTAAATTAGGGAAGGAATATTGTCAGAAATAAAGTTTCTGTGAAAATTGGAGTCATTATGCTCCACCGTGAGTGAGAAAAACAAGTCAGTTATCAGTTTTGAAGAAGAGAAAGAACACTGAGTTCTATGAAGATTGCATTATATTTTACAATTGTGTCAAATCATTTTTTCATCGACAATGATAGTGAAGTGCAATTTTCATTTTACAATTTGTATGTTATCAAAATAATCAGCAGACAAGCTCCAGGCGTTATCGAATGCCTTTCAGCGTTTAATTAAAATGTATGATAATATATAGTCCATCGCTCGAACTATCTAATTAATTACCAAAGATGACATGTAATCTTTTATGATTCGTGCGATAAAATGATAGTAACATGCCTGGCGTAAAAAAGTATCAATAACTTTGCTTATCTGATATCCTGTAATAATTTGACTTGAATGTATGATTACAAATGTGTAAATTTTTATTTTCGGATACTATTCATATCATATCTTATAATAATAATTTTTTATAATAGTTATAGAGAAAAGGTAAACTTGTACCTGCACAGGTGGGTTGACTGTTTTAGCATCCCAGTTTTTGATTGATGTAATTTTTATATATTTCTCAGAATGTTTCAAATTTTTCAGATCATATATCATACTAAAAATGAAATTCACTAAAACTTTTAGAACAATATGATGGAAATGTTACTTTTGAAAAAGTCATATTATATATGATAATTTAATCTTATCATATTAAAAGATAATTCATTAGTGATCAGTGTGAAAATATTTTGAGATTACGTTTTACATTAATCACTGAAAGTTCTTATTTACTATATTTTTCTGTAAATTTAATCGTAAATCGCAAAAGAAACTGTTTAGAAAAGGTTCAATATTTCTTAATGTGATAATAATTAAATTTATTTATTATATAATGCGTGTTGTATTTTTAGATTTGCGTATTCATAGTAGTCAGAGTATTAGTATTTTTCTGAAACAGCTTGCAGCGCAAACGGAAAGGCAGGGGAGTATATTATTGTCTTTTTCCAACACCTGTGGTTCGTTCAGAAATGTTACCCCTTGGGGAACAAATTGTCTCACGAAGAATAGTCAAAAGCCACTGAATATGCCATTGTTTTCATTTTTAATATTTTTCATAAGAATGTGCACAATCGAGCAATCAGAATCTTTGATATTTTTTTTCATTGATAATCAAACGATATTCTTCTTTGTGTCTGATATTAATCCAGCAGAAGATGGTTGTAGTTTGTCTTAATTAATATAAATTGAATGGAATTACATCCTAACTCATTAAATAAATGTGAACTTTACTTTGAAGTAAGATTATCGATTTTTATTGATTTCGAAATTAAGTTCCATAAGAGAAAATACAGGATTCCTCTTTACCTTGAATTTTAGGATTAAAAATCATAATATTTTTTGAATTTCAACATATTACTTTAGATATTACTTTTATGATACTTGTTTAGTTACAACGATTGTAAAGAAATTAGAAAAGCTTTTCATCAGAATATAGATTTTCTTGTCTCATCAGTTATGGACTCTAAAAGAAGTCAAATCGCACTCCATCTGCTCATTCTATAAACTTTGTCGTACGCTCGTACAATCGTATCGATCTTTAAGTAGCTTGTGCCTTATAAGATTATACTATCGTATCCTGTCATCGCGTTTACAATAGTTTCATCGGAATACATTTTACAGACAGTATTGTGTTTAAGAATCATTGGATAAGTTTTAAGTATTTTAACAATAATCTTTTTTATATGAAATATGTAATAATGATCTTCTATAAGATATAACATCAGATTAACAAGTTTCTATTACTTGCATCAATTGTAAATTTGTAGAAAACAAATTTTTCATTGCAATCCACTGCAAAAAATAGAAACATTTAAACCGTGTTCTTTGTGTCAAGAACCTGACTCAGTTTTGGCGCTATCCTTTTCTTTCATGTTAATTTTTCCATATGGATGGAGAGAGAAACAAGAAACTGGTGCAGTTTTTTGACATAAAGAACACGCCATTAGACATGTAATACATTTGATAAATTGTAAATCTCTTTTGTAGCAACTCATTTATTAGTAACATCAGTCTTACTTTTTTTAAATGTTTCAATGCTTACTTTTGAATGTCGACCCCTTGTTGACACTATACATATATACACTCTTCTATATCGCTATAGGTATCCAGACTAAGTTGTTGCTGCTACCTTCCTCGGTAGTATAGTGGTTAGTATCTCCGCCTGTCACGTGGAAGACCGGGGTTCGATTCCCCGCCGGGGAGTATTTTTTTTTATTCAAAAACTTTAAACAGTTTATTTCCTCATTACATGGATCTAAAAATTTTTTATTCGATCCTTTACATCAAGATAAACAAAAGAATCTCTTAAGTCTTATCTCACCAATTGGAATTATATAATGAACATTTTATCAAATGATAAGAATATGAAGTAATCAATAATTTGCTGTAGCTAATTTTTTTTCGCCGTAACAATATAATTGCCATTTTCAATGACAATTGACAATCTGGAAATTTAGATCATCAATTATTAATGTGTTATATTAGGTGTCGATACACTAACAAAAGTAAACTTATAAAATTTATAATCTTTCTGATAAAATAGGGATATACTTGTAAAAGACCAAAAAATTATCATCTTTTCTGATGAAAAGTCTTCGAAACTTGAGAATTATTTTCATAAAAACGAATATATTTATCAGAAAAGATGATAATTTTTTGGTTTTTTACAAGTATATCCCTATTTTGTCAGAAAGATGATAATTATTATAGGCTTACTTTTGTCAGTGTAAGATTTGCGGTAAACATGGTTAGATGGTGGAATTTATATTAAGAAGTGCCTACACGGAACCGAGTTTGAGCGAATGACGCGCTTGTAGTGCACGGTTGAATCGCATTTACAAAGATGGTTGAAAAATTTTGGTTATAATCGAGTGAGCTGAGTGCTGAAAACGTTTCAGCCGTGTGTCCATTTGATTGACTCGTCTCAGCCTTGGATCTATATGAGTCAATCGTGTAGACTCCTAGAGTTCTAACTGTCTAGATACCGAAGAACCACAGTGTCAGTCAATCAGCGTTCAACGCTCAAGAAAACAAGAACTACACGGGGGAAAAAGGCAAAATCAGCCTAAAACCGCGTTGAATTAGTAAAAAATGCAGCAGAAACAGCACAAGGAAAAAACTGGTATATCGATGCTGCCGCCGCTAGACTATGTTAGGTTAACTTTAATCACAATAGTGACATGACCTTGTTGATTCTGCACGGTAAAGCTGCTGATTTAAATGCTGAAATATACTAATTCAAATTACTTCTTTCGCCTATTTTGAACATGGCTTATAAACTTTTAATAATACGACGCTCTAATAAAGTGTTATAAATTTATTAAAACATTAAGTTAAATATTAATTAAAAATATATAATTGCTCACTTGAATTAGAAAAATAATATTGATAGCAATACAAATTCCTTATGTATTTTGTAATATTTTTAATATTCAATAATAAATAATATTTCTTATTTTAATATTTCGCTGACTGTTATTATTTTTATATGTAATTAAAATGCTTTATTAATTTTCAATAAATAGTTTATACAAATCTCAATTTAAGATCTTGTAATCAAATATAAATTAAATTAATTTTATTCAGATAAAACTATAAATTTGCATTTAATCATGTAACCTAACCTAGAAAAATCGAATGTTATTTCAAAGAAACTTTCAACTTTAATACTACCAACTAACACAGTTAAACCGAACTCAATAAATTTGTTAATTAAGAAATGGTCCATTTCTTTTCAAACGGACAAAAGCATCCAACACTTTGTTCACCGATTGTTCTCACTGATTTCCGTTATACTATTAGGTTGGTACTTCAGCAACTCTTAGATTACTCACCATGTTGAATCAACACGGCATATCAAGCTAAATTACAATTTCAACCTTAGGATTGTTTTTTAAACTGAATTGGTTTTATTAGTTTTTCCCGTGTAGTAGTCGTTAGCACCAACAGCCAATGCGGAGGTGGTACTTGAATCTCGAGCCAGGACAAGTGAATTTTTCAAGGATTTGATGGGTATGTGATTTGGTCTTTTGCATTTTTCCCTAAAGCTAAATAGTCTTGAGTTAAATTAATTTGTCTAAGATTGAGTGCTTGGAGCATATTATTTTAGGCTCTTTGGTGACCCTACGAGTTGTAAAATTCATATTAAAGGATAATAGATAACCTGAACTAACTTTAACAATTCCTCTAATTAGTAGTTGAACAATTTTCTCTCCTTATCCGGTACTCGATCTAATCATTTCTAACTTGCGCCTTATACAAGTTTCTGAGCAAGAAAGATGCGTATTTCCAAGTCAGCAGAAGAAAATCTTAGGGAGTGTAGGAGAATACGTTATGACCCAAGCACAATACTAGATGTAAAGCTATCACAAATGCTGTAAGCTTCTGTGAAGTTACTCGAAAGTTAGAGAGAAACTGCTTTATGGACCTATAGGAACTTCGAACTGAACTTTAATATACTGCGTATTGATAAACATTTATCAAAAAGGTAAGCACTACTATCGAATTAAGAACTAAATTTAATAAACAAGGAAGCAGTCTAAAATAATTTTAGTTCTAGAAAAAATAGTCTTTTTAATAGGTGAAAGTCTGTATTTTCACCTTCTATATATTCTACAGAAAATCGTGAAGAAACGTCGATTTTTCAAGCATATCACAGTGTTTTTCCTCTTTGAAATGCCTACTTTTATATCGTAGAACAATAAATTATGAAAAATCATTTGGACTTCATGCTACATTTGATCAAAACTCCGGAATAAGCAAAAGAACACATAGAAAAAAATTTTATAAAATGAATTTATACCGATTTTAAAATTTGGACTCAGCCATTTAAATTATGTATTATAAAGGGTGTATCAAAAGTAAAGAACACCCTTATATTGGCCGAAACGAGATTTTTTCCTAAAAACAACTGTGAAAGAATCAACTTTCTAGCTATAACGTAAAAAAAGATATTAATTATTAAAAATATAAAATAAGGGCTAATTTAACACATTAAATTATAGTTTTTTATTAACGTCTGTTACTTTATTTAATAATAAAAATATCCAATTAACGACCATTCGTTTTTGAACAGACTTTATTATAACAATTTTATGTCAATAATAAGACAACGTTTCGACTGTAAGTTTCAGTCATCTTCAGGTCTCAACTGATGTTGAAAATGAATATAGTGTGTGAACTCTTTGTCATAAACAATTTTGATGTCACATTGTTATCAAATTTTGTCATTTCATAACAAAACGAGTTAAATAATAAAAATAATTTGAGTTCAAATATAGTGGTCTGTGTTTACATTTCTTATTAAACCGAATATTCATAACGTCGAATGAACATTCAGCCGAATATTTATAGCGCCGAATAAGCATTTAGCCGAATTTTTATAGTGCCGAATGAACATTTGGCCGAATATTCATAGCTCCGAATAAACATTTAGCCGAATATTTCTAGCGCCAAATCGCTAAAAATCGTAAAATAAAAATGAATGTTTTAAACCGAGCAAGTTCGGTAGGTGGCTATGTCACCGAGCTTGCACTCGGGAGGCGCGGGTTCGATTCCCGTTGCCGACCATCCCAACCTAAGTTTTCATGGTTTATTTGGTATAAAATAAAGGTGAATACAGGAATGGAAAGGGGAAAGTCGAGCCATAACTCGAAGGGGGGAGGGGGGTCTCCATTAGGTACAAGGCCTGCAGATAGAGTGAACTTAAGAAAAGTGAATTTTTTGGCTTAAAGTGTATTTACAAAATAACATGTAGACGAATATCTTAATTGAAATATTTAGTGACATAAATTAAATCGTTATTACGCAATTAATTTCGCAAAATTAAAAGGTTTTATCGTATTGTATAAATTATTTTATATTAATATAATTTATAGTTCACCCACAAAATTATTTTTCAAAAAATGTTTCCCCAAAATATGTTCCCCAAAAATTCCCTCAATACCTCCAGAAAAAAGTGATATCTAAACAAGTGAGAATGTAGTGAATTTAAAAATAAAATATTCATACCAATCAATTAACATTAATCTCGATACGTTTGTTAGTCTTTTCATTTTTTCAGTTTTGTTATAAAAATCTAGCCCACCCATTCTTCTATTCAACAAAAATAATAAGTCTTCTATTCAACAAAAATAATAAGTCTTCTATTCAACACAATTAATTAATGTTAAATGATTGGGTTGAATATTTTATTTTTAAATGAATTACATTCTCATTTATTAAGACTGTAACCAAGTGGTTTCGGATCCGCAAACTAATTTATCGAGCGAGCGGACTGTCAATGTGTCATGGACATGTCGCCGATATTCGGGTGCCGCTAGATGGCCCGGCACGTCCCGTTATCGAAAAAGCGATAACGAATTTTGAAAAGACCGGTGGGCTTTAAATTTTAAAGCCCAGTTTGCGTTTTGCCGAGAA
>JABFPJ010004422.1:0-13852 GCA_022817425.1 Gryon sp. ZL-2020 | reverse complement strand
AATTTTTATCATTTTTAATTACTAAAAGTCAGTAATTTAACACTCATTAATAATATTTTTCAATATTACAATGTGAATCATAAACGAGTAGTCAACGAGTCGCTGGCGAGTCGTCGGCGAGTCGCCGACGAGTCGTCAGCGCATCATTAGCAAGTCGTGCTCGTGTCGTTAGCGTATCATCTTCGTGTCTTCATCGAGTTCTTATTGAGTCGCAAACGAGTCATTAGAGAGTCATCAGGCACTCATCAACAATACGTCAGCGAGTCATTGTAATTTTTCATTTTTTTACGATTCGATAGCGAGGGGTCAGCGAGTCGTTTGCGAAGCGTCACCAATTTCAGCATCGCTGACGAATCGCTAACGAGTCGTCATCGAGTCGTCAGCGAGTCGCATATTTTTAACTGGGTTGATAATTACTGTATTATTATTTTCTTAATTTTGTTCCATATTTATTTTTAGTTACTTATCAATTAATAAATTTTATAATTATTATTGTTCATTTACTTTAAACACAAAAGATTCATTATTTGTAGTTGCGAACTTATGAGCAGCTTAAATATATACTTATATAAGTAAGTCCTGGAATGGCTAAGTGGATAAGATGGCAAGCTACCACCTCGGAGGCTCGGTATCGATTCTCACATATGTGAATTATTCAAATGATGAAAAAATTAAAACAAAATGAAAGAAAATATCTTCTAAGTGCATAAAAGAGTAATCAATGAATAAAAAAAAATAATAATAATGAAAATAAATACGGAAGTTTCATTTTTTTACTTATTTCCGTTCAAGTTCAACTGGACAGCGCCTATCAAGTTTAACTAGACAGCGCCTTTTCATACACAGCGTTACATTCTGTTCAAGCGCCTGACAAGTTTTCCATGTCAGGCACTTGGCGAGTAAGCAGTTCAACATTTCAGCCCCTTTTCAGTGCCTAGGCAAGATTTCTACTTGGGAAGATTTAACTTGGAACAAGTCACATTTAAACATAATTTTGATACTTTGAAATTAGCTTTGTTCAACATAGATAACACTACGATCTGGACCTTATTTGAAACAACGAACGTAAATGCTATCTGAATAAAACAAGTTTCTATTTTAGCCTTTGTTTCGCGAATAATAAATAATGAATTATCACGAAAATACTTATCTAGTCATAGAAATTATCACTGTTGTTGAGTGAATAAATCATGAATATATTTCAAAATAAAATTATTTAAAATTATATAAAGCTAATTTATTACTTGATACTTTAATTATATTATTGAATATCTTATTTATTTATATAAATGAAATAACAAATTGTCAATTTCAAAAACATTCACATTATTCGATTATTTATTTTAACTGTAAATTATATATGTTGAAAGAAATTTTCAGGTTGCAATATGCATATTAGTTCATTCATTTAAGAAACATAACTAGAATGTATAGAATCTGTAGACACTCAAGTTAAGGTGCTATACGGGGCATTCAAGATGGCTGACCTTTCTAGCCAACAACCTTAAATTAATTTACATAGTTAGTGTTGGGATGTGTCCCACATATTGAATGAAATTTGCGGCAAAAGAACAGCGTGCTTTCTTCGTGCGAGAAACTTTCCAATCGCGCGCGCTGTGCAAGTTTCAAAGTTGTTTCTTACGCATAATGGCGTAAAGAGCCTAAGGGTGGTTATCTGTAATGGAAATGCAAGAAAATACACAGACAAAACATCGTCTTGGTTTTATAAGATTTTCAAATCGCTTTACAAAGTTGCAATTTATTTTAGGAAACCGGTTATTTTATTATTAAGTCTCAGTCCATCGTAACAATGCATTAAAAGTGATGTATGCAAAATTGTATTGACGCGCAAAAGCGACTTGAACCACATTTGCTGCAGACTAATGTTGATTAATGCAAATGATCTCTATTTCTTCTCGGACCAGTTATTAATTGCAGCTTTTTTCCACGAATGATTCCATTAATATTGAGTTCATTATCAATATTGATATACTCGTCAAATAAAAAGAAAAAGGTATAATACTAATAATAATTCAAAAATGAGATTAATTATTAAATTAATTATCGTATGAAATATTTATTCAACACTTGAAATGCATCGATAATAATTCTCGCGAAACCATGTCTGTAATAAAGTTTGGTGAAAAACGCAAAGAAAGAAAATAAATTAATGAACATTACAACTGAAATGTTTATAAAGTCATTATACAGTTGAAATTACCGTTAAAAGTTTGAAAAGTAAAAAACAGTAGTAGTATTAGAACAGGAAAACAATTTTCGGCAGCAAAAAGACAAATATATCTAAAATGCAGCCGAGTAATAGATTTTTTAATATATTTCGTCGAAAGTTTAAAGTTTGAGTGGTAATGTTTTCCGATCGAAAACTTTTGAGAATCGTAAAACTTTTGTCAATTCATAGGAACGTTACTGAAATTGTATTTAATACTGGAAAATAGTTGCATTGTTATAATGTGAATGACAAATTGGTTTGTACAAAAAATTGACAAAATAAAACATTGTTTAAACATTCGATAATGGTTTTAATCTGTTAAATGAATGATACGAAGATTCGAATAGGTAATTTATTGATGCAATTTTATGCAATTGCAAGAAAATCGTTTGAATAGTTCCGAGGTTAGAGTAATATTTCGCTAAAGTCATTGAAACAGCTTACTAGAGATTTATCAAAGTTGCAAACTTGAAGCATTACACAGACCGGTATGCTCTAATGTTATAGTAAAATATTTGCGAAAATCATTTTGAGAAACGCCACGTTGTCTGACTACAAAAGAGCTTTGCTGTTTCTAATCACTTGCATACTTATTATCATTGGGCAAAAGAAAAGCAAGTCGCATGCAATCTCATATATACATATAGTTAAATTTTACATTTTTCTACATACCGAGAATATTTCCGACTGCAATATTATCTTAGGAACCATAAAGCTCAAATTTATTTCAGCGTAAAACTAAATGTGGTAGCACCGGACGCTCGGAGAAAGAAAACAAGTCTATACAAAACCTAATCATATAACACATTGCATCCAATATCGTTATCTTTATTTATATCAATGAAAATACTATTTTTCTATTACAATGTTTTATTTTATTTACGAAGGAAAAATATAATCCTATTAAAAAGTGTTGCCAGAAATAACATTCTCGTGTAAATATAAAATAAATCTAATTCTTATCTGAGTTTGAAATAAATATTCCTTTTTTTTTTATCAATACTACGATTTCTTTGATTCAATATATTACAAAATAAAATAAACCAAATTAGAACAAATAATGCTGTACTTCGTGACATGTTTATTTTTAATTTTTACATTTATTTGTGAATGTAAAAGAAAATTTTGTTGCTATTTATGTTTACATTTATTTGTTTTCGTTAACATGATGAAGGTTAATTTTTATGTTTCTTTTTATGTTAACAAATTTCAAAAGCAATGTTTTTTTTGCTATTAAGAATAATTAAAATCGACAAAACAATAAAGTAAAATAAATAAATAAATTTCTGCTCAACAGTGATGTTACTTGATTGCCCCATAGACTGTTGATTTTATTTCCCGGATCGTCGGTTGATGCCAGTTTACTAGGATAATACCGCATCTACGTGGCACAATTGACATAGGGTTCGAAGGAGCAGTCAAGTAATCCGAAGTAAGATCTTGGTGTTAGTACCGTTACACGTAACATTGGAAACCAACTTGCGTCCTTCCGTGACGAATTTCCTGGTTTTCCAACAGCTTCTGAACGAACGCTGTATAAGAGAACGTGGTTGGTATACATTTATATATAGGTATATACATAAGGAAAACAAGAAACTTGGAAGCTCCTTTCAGGGTACCTAGTTGAATGCGGGATCGAATACCAAACTGTGCAAGTGGAAAGTTGCAGTGGAGCCGAGAACGTGGGCTCACTTGAAAATTCGATAATTCGTATTTATATATTCGGTTCATGACATAACCCTTGATAGTTGCGAGCACATAAACAAGAATCGTTCAATTTTTGTCGACACTCTTTTTGCAGAAGAAACGCAATCTCCTTACAGTGTCAATAAAGTCGCGACGCGCGAAAAGCTTCACTAATGCGCGCCCACGTCAAGGATATTGAATTCCGATAAGCATACATGTTTGCCAATAGATGTTGATCCGAAGCTGATACAGATTAGAGAGTTTCGAATCTTCGCTTACTTTAGTTACTTCATAGCCATTGAAGTTTTTTACGGTGGTTACATTACCAATAGCTAATGACTTTTCCGATGCAATCGAATTCACATGGCAAATATAACGTTAAACAGCTAATAGTCTCTGATACAATATTGTCATCTAAAGGTGTAAGCTATTATTGGTGTGCATTGTCTGGTACATGGGCTAACTAAACAAATTTAGCTGTAGCCATGCCGCTTACACTGCTGATTGCAAGACGGCGTAGCTAATCACGTATGACAACGTTTAGCTATTACTATAGCTGCAATGCGCTAACTGTGGGTGTACTGTGCGTTATACAAATACGGTTTTGCATTTCCGTTCAGGATATGGTATTGACATATTGCATATATATATATATATATATATATATATATATATGTTTATTATTTTTTATTTTCAGCTATGACTTAATTACGCACTAGTTATATTTTGTGAATAACTCTGTCTATTTTTGTATTTTAAATAAAAGTTATCTTTTTAATAAAGAATGAAAGTATTGAGAGTTTTCAGTTTTTTCGATGAACAATTTGACGTTAGATCTGCAATGAATAAAAAGTTTATTCTTAAAATAGAAAAGATTGATAGAAAATAAATGTAAATAAAATCTTGTTTGTAGTATACTATTTTCTTTTGCATTTAGAAAAGACGCTGAATAACTTTTAGTTTTTTGTTTGAATGTTTAATTTATTTATCTATTGTTAGAAATGTGTTGCAAGAAATAAAGAATTTAATGTATAACAAAAGATTGAATAAAATGAGAAAAATTGTTTCATTAAATTTGAAATTTGCAATTAATATTTCCTGTGCATTATTATAGTTTTATTCAAATTCAAAATCGGAAAAAACCGGAATTTATGATTTTGCATTGTATCGAATATTTTGCCTGTATTATGTATTTGAAATTTTATTATTTTCGATTTTCATATACTCGGAAAAAAACGTCGGTGTTTGTTCAATATTTATCTTATACATATTCAGATCTCGATACCAATTATATTTGACGTTGAAATATGTGCTGAAGTTACTTTCTCGTATAGAAGAATTATACTCACTCGTATTAGTTTGCAGAAAATGTAGATCGTAAATACAATGAAAACACTTACCTAAAACAAAAAAAAGGAATGAAAATTAATATCAGACACAAATTTTATATTTGCGAAGCAAAATACGAAAAATCATATATTATTTTCAACAATCTGCCAGTTTTTATTCGATGTTATATACACAATGCAATAAAACGAAAGTATTTTCTACAGCAATTCTTCGTTGAATGATAAATAAAAAAACCAAAACGGAAAATAATAATAAAGACAGAGGCGCAAAGCTCGGCAGGCGTCGAATTATTTTAATGAACTCAATGAAGATCGAATTTTTAATGATGACGTTTTGTTTTTAGAAAGTAGAAAAAAAGGCAGCGTAATGATACAACAACCAAGAAGCCACTTCACAATCACATCGCTCGTAATTGTATTTTAAGACACAACTGTTGGTACGACAAAATACAGCCGCAAAATGAACACAACAGTTTTTCGCTAAATCTTCTTTACATTTAGTGTTGCGTGAAAAACAAATACCACTAATCAAATCAATATTAACTTTCATCTTGATATTATTGACTTTTTTTACTACTTCAAACGATCAGCAAAACCTTTTCTACCCATATAAAATTTCTAGTTATGAGATTCAATCTTATTCTGCTTATGTTGCTTGTGTCGTATATTTTGTTCGTAAATGCTTAACTTTTTTTGTACCAAACTCAATTCAAAGTTCGGAATTAAATTTAAATATCTACAAAATAACTTTTGAATAAAAAAGTTAAAGTGAAATGAAAAATTTTATTGATTTAATTTAAAAAGAAACAAAAATGAATTGCATTAAAAAATGATGCATTCCGACTGTGTCACGAAAAAGTCAATACAAATGTGCAGCAAAGTGGAAATAAGTCTGGCGGAATGCAATAAGTGGATACGATATCCGCCGAATGCAGGTTATATTCGTAAAGTCTTGGAACAATAAGAGAAAAGCTAGAGAAGCAACAAAGGACGAGACAATCGTCTAGGTAGGGCCATTCGGGCTGACTTGAATTATGTCGTGTATGCAAAGAGCGAACTATCTTAGCGACTGATAAGAGAGACACGCGAACCGCGCATATCTCAATGGATATAAGCAGTGACACTTTGCCGGTGGTACTTTTAAGTGATACGAAGAGAGCGTTACGAAAATTTGCATAATACCAGCCAACATAATCTATATCTCCAAGTAGCTTTAGCATCAGAGAAACAAAGTAAACAAAGAAAATTTCACGAACGTTTTTTACATCTCTTGCTATTTCAGAATTGCTGCAGTTATTGGCAACAGAATTACTTTACTTGTTGTTTTTTTAGTTGTCTCATCCGATGCCTCTAATTATTTGTCTTTGAAAGTGATGAATTGTGTGCTTGGTTGTTAAAAAAAGTCATAGTAGAAATATGTTATATGATGGGGTAATCGCAAGCCAATGCAAGGTCGGGATATTTTTCATACACTGCCGCCGGCGATTGTTAGCCTTGCTTTGGCAATTTCTACGTACATGCACGTCATTTGCCAAGCGCTTTGCGTACAGAAAATACGCTACGCACTATATTCCGTATCCGTACAATTGGATAGTACGACCGTGACTGATCTCCGCCGAACAACGCAGACTATTGTTGAAGATTTCTAATTAACAACTCATAAATATTTCTCTCTCGATGAAATATAATGTTAGTTCTGCTGTTTATGAACATTTTTTTGTTTTCATCGTTTTTTCCATATCGACGAATATTTGTTTGTTGAAATGGAGTATTCAATTGTGTATTTAAATATATAAATATATATATTGCACTTTTGCCATGAGAATTGTCAATTATATGCTGATAGTATGAAAATTAGACATTTTTATAGCACAGAGATTATATTTAATTATGATTACTGTAACAAGTAACGTCAAATCATTTTTTTATATTCAGATAATTTAGATCATAGTTTCTAACAATGTAGATCATAAAGCTAATAAAATCGTTATCATCGAAATCAATTATATTGAAAATATGTAAACCAAAACAGATATCATCAACTCAGTATTTGATGATATCTGCAATAACATTTATTAATTTTGAAGTGATTTGCAGAGTTGAATGATTAATATTTTAAATACTTTATCATAAAATTGTACGATAAAGTATTTAAATTATAGTATAATTTGGACAAATGATAATATTCTCAAAAATTAATGATTATTTTTTTTTAATTAGAAAAAATAATGATATTTTAAAATTAATATGGAACGTACTAAAAAGAATTGTATTTAATATTTTATCTAATATTTATCCATGGAAATTGTATTTTTCATATATGCATTAATTTGTTATATTTATATATTTAATTAATATCTATTTTAATGTATTAATAAATTCAGATTTCTCGCCATCATATTATATATATGGTATAAACTTCAGAAAAACAAATAATAAGATAAAATAACATGAAATGTATTATATGAAATGTAAGTTCATATTCATATATGTATATATATATATATATATATGATTTTTTAATGAAATTTACTAGCTGATGTTTAGTAACACAAAATGCATTTACATGAATATTTTCTTCATGTTTATATAAATATGAAATAATTTTTAATATATAAGAAAAAAGAAAAAAAATCTATTGATATCGGAGAAGTGTATGTTTTATTTCGCTTAATTTATTTATCAAAAAGAAAACCAGAAATAAATAAAACAAATAAAGAATAAAATAGTTACTATGGCACATAGTATGTTGCAGATGAAATTTGACCGAGAATTTGTTTGATTATAAAAAGATGAAAGCAATACTTGCAAAAATCAATAACATTGAGTGCTTTAGTTACAACTTTTATCGGATCAAACATAACCTTTTTTGCTCGATGTCAATAGCAGGGTCAGACATAATACAACATCATCAAAAAGTAACGCGCGTATGAAAAATAAAGGTATTTATAAAGATGAGACGGAAAAAGTACGAGCAAAGTAAGTTCTCGTCGAAAAAATGACGTCCCCGGGGATATCCCGACGTCGGCTTCCTCGACTTTTTTCTCGTCGACGTCTTCGCTCGTGTTTCAGTCGACATACATATGTATACGATTACACCCTGCTTTTTTCTCTTCTCTTTTTTAGTTGTTTCTTCTTTTTGCATTCGAAGTACGCATAGCGCCGAGCAACAAACGAGGCCAATAGCATCGTTCGTAAATACATTTCGTCGACTGTTTATCGCTCGCTTTCATCCGCGACACGTTTGAATTCGCGAACTCGATTTGCAAAAAAAAAAAAAAAAAAAAAAAAAAAAAAAACAGCGCAGCTTTTCAGTTGGCTTTTTTTTAAATGTGATACACACGTACTTCATTTGTCATTCGACACAGGACAAATCAAATTATCCTGGCAGTTTGATTAGTCGAAGCCTATGCCAGACAACTACCAATTCTATGACAGTAATATTGTATGGATTAAACAATTGTATTAGAAGCGATGGATATCTCAGTTGAGTTTAATTTGGACGGAATTAGAACTTTATAAGGTTTATATGAATAATAGTATCCGCATTGCATTAAATCTAGTTAGAATTGATAGTAAATGCCCGTTATACATTATAATTTAAGAGTTATGAAAGGACTATTGTGTTGATCATATGATTCTGTTACTATATTCTAACATAAAAAATTGAAATATCCTTATAATAAATAGCGCGTGTTATGGTGAAGTTGGCTTTTAATCGATAGCTGTATTGTTGCCCATTCCTGGCTTGTGAAGGGTCGTCTCATTTTCAATTACAAAAATTGGAAAATATAATATCTAATTTTTTTATGTTGTTGGTGTCAAAATGTCACCATATTAGATTATATGTGCATGTCTTAAATCTTAGATATTAATTTAATTTAGAATACACATAAATGAATTGTTTTATTGTCCTAATATACTGTTTTATTAAAATTTAACTAAACAGTTAAAAACTTCATAAAAAAAAAAAAAAAAAAAAAAATAGGCGCGCAAAACGCGCTTCAATTCTAGAATGATCAAATCTTTGAGGAATTCTTTTTATTTTATGATATTCTCAATCGGTTTTTGGTACAAGTTTAATATAATTTAATTTTCATTTAATTAATCTGGTTACCTGATCAGGCCCATTACATAACGAGTTTTTTTACTAGTACTTATTCATTTTATATGATCTCCAAAAATTGACTCCTCTAAATGCAACTGCGTACACTATTGAAAAATTTTTTAAAATCAACTTTATTTTAAGTTGAATAAATCATATATTAGTTAAATTAACTAAAATCCGTTCAATTCAATTGGTAGTCGAGTTGATTTAACTCGATTTAATTTGATATTACTTTTCATTTTTAACAGTGTACATATAAATTAAATTTCAAGTTAATTTGCACATTTCTTTCTTGATTTCGATAAATTATAATGGACATTTTTGATGTATCTGGTTCATTAAATTATGCACAATGAAAGTGCGCGTCGCAAAAATAAAGTATCGAAAATTCAGATAAGTATCAAGAAACGCATTCGCCCGTAGAGAAATGTCGCGAATGAATATGTATGACGCGAGCACGAAAGTTCGTCGACAAATTGTAATAGAAAGAAAAAAATGAGCGAGAAAAGAAAATAAACGAAGTGTTATGAGGAAATTTATGCAAGCGAGAAGAGTCTTTTTTTTAAATAATGCATGAATGAACTGAATTATCGGCTATTTAATTCCCTTTACGCAAGTTCAAATTTCATGCCAAGTTCGTAAGGGGGAGGGAGTTTACTTCTTCCAACTTGGAAATTGATAAGCCGTTAAAAAAGACTTAGTCTCAATCATTGGAGGTGAAACATTGGAATTGGAGAAAGTTGGAACTTCGCATGGCCGGAAACAGCGGAACTTACATGATTCGGGCGTAACAGACAAAGCTCGCAAGTTGAATGAGACTATCCCTCTTCGTGTCGGGAAACGTTAAGTGACGCGCCTTAAGATGGATAAGGCTCTTCGACGAAGATTTCATCTGTCGCCAAATTTTCCGACCCAATTTAGTTCGTAAGATTCTTGACACATACGAATCGCGGTTAATTCCCTCGCAAATTAAACCTTTGACAAAACATTATATTAACTATACTTATTGTTTTGGTTTTTGTTATATTTCATATATTATGTTTCTTTATATGAAAATGTATTTGTTATGACATTTGATGTGTTGTCAGATTAAGCAAGAAAGATAAAGAAAATAAAAAACTTTTCAGAAACAAATTTTGCTTATATTAACGAAAGTGTTTTTAACTGTTAGTCACTGTCAAAGTTTTTTCAATAACTTTTTACAAAAGGGAATAATATTTTTCTTATTTGTGCGTGCCAATCTGCTGATGATCCGCTTTAGATAAAACCGGAGAGAAAAGCGTGGTTTTTAGTCGCAGGTCAATATTATTGAGTTAACTAAACGCAAAGTTTGGTGAAAAGTTTTTGTTTCCATGTGAATTGAACAAGAATTTTGTAAACATTTACAAACATTTGTTACCGCAAAAGTCTAAAAAACGAAATGTAACATTAAAGTTTTCAGAATTGTTGTGACTAAAATTGAAAAAAGTTAATGTGATTCTATTACAAAAAAGATAATGTTTATTAACTATTTGATGATTTCTACTTCTTTTCGTTTTTATCATAATTGGTTTAAAACAAATAAATAAAAAACACAAAAACTTGTATTAAAAATGCATTAATAATAAAAGTTGATTTGAAT
The DNA here is from genome assembly GCA_022817425.1 of Gryon sp. ZL-2020. Taxonomy (NCBI): domain Eukaryota; kingdom Metazoa; phylum Arthropoda; class Insecta; order Hymenoptera; family Scelionidae; genus Gryon; species Gryon sp. ZL-2020. The sequence goes on along the minus strand of JABFPJ010004422.1, from coordinate 2,858 downwards.
TTTGATTTGAGAAAGTATTATCATTTTGACGCTTGCAACAATGAAACATTTTCAATATGTTCATTTAATGTAATATAATTGAGAGACGGTTTTTAGATCAAAAACTATTCAAACTCAATATTTATACAAACATTTTCACATCGAAGTCATGACGAGTTCTCAGGATGCAATAATATTATAAAAGTGTTGTTTTATCAATTTAAAAAAAAGCATAGTTTGAAGCAATAGTATATTACGTCACTAGGCAGGAAAGTGGTCCTTTCCCGGACTGAGTAAGTTGCACGAGGCGAAGCCGAGTGCCAACTTACGAGTACGGGAAAGGACTACTTTTCTGCCAAGTAACGTACGATACTTTTTATAACGAGTACGGGAAAACGCTACTTTCCGGACGTAAAACAGTCGGGAAAACGGTCACTTTCGCGACTGTTTTGCGTCTGGAAAGTAGCTGTTTTCGCGTTATGAGTTATAAAAAATAAATAACATTAAATAATATTCTATTATATTTAAAATAATAAAAAAACCTCGACCATTTATTCAAGAAGAAATATTAAACCAATGAAAAAAAGTTATTAAAGTAGAACATCATTATAAGTTAACTGTAAACATTATTATTCTACCATATGATAAATTATCAATCACCAGTTTATATTCACAAGTTTAATTGATATATGCAAATGTTATGTTCGAGATAAAAATTAACGAGGTTAAATAACACTGTTTCTTTATGACGCAATTAAAATGAACAATAACAATCTCGTTAACAAATTAACGTCTTTATGCATGATAATTAAATTTTGTATCCTACATTAATGTAATTCGATGATTATATATTTGTCTAACTAGTCAATTAGAATAATTATTATTCAACAAAGTTTTATTATTACTTAATATTTTTGTGACAAATTCTACCTAAGCCATTGTAATTAAATACATATTGTCGGAAACACAAACATCTAAATAACAACTGTCAATAGTGGGATTTCGATTTGACCATTATTCATCGACAAAACCTTCCAAAATAAACGTTTAGTTTTTGTTTCGGTCTGAAATTACAATCACAGCTCCCTTTGAAACAAGTGTAAAAGATGTTATAGAAATCAACGTTTAGTTATTGTTATAATTGCGATAAATAACAAAACAAAGTATAACATATTTTATTTCAGATTTTATTTTACGTTTAAATGGAAAAAATTCTAAAAGCAGTGTTTTTCAATGAAAGCTCGACCAATTAAGTGACTGTCAATTGATGTTGAAAAAAGGCTTCCACTGCTTTCAGACTATCTGCAATCTTCACTAAAAAAACAAAAGGAAACAAAAAACGTAAAATCGCGATACTATAAATAAGTAACGAATCGAAGTATTGCGCTATTTATGAAAGACATTTGGAACAAACAACCGGGGTACAAATAAGTTTCTTTCAATCCTTGCACGCTGTCTGAATAAAACGATCGGCTTTCCGGCGCACTTCCAAATCGAATTATTCAAATTAGAAAGCGCACAAAATGTCATTGACAAATATAACACAATTCAGCGAGCAAAAGTTATTTGAATTGTTCACTTCGAATTGGAACATTGATTTTATGCGAATTATTAGAATAGAAATGGCGAAGTACCGGCGTTTCGCGTTTGTTGATTTTTCGCAGATTCTCGAGAGACAGATTATTCGCGCGAAAATGTCACGGTTTAATTCGCGCGGTGACAGCTAGACCGTGACGTCGTTAGTCCCGTTTCTCTTTCTCTCTCTCTCTTACTCTTTTCTGGTATAGCTTCGCGATGAGAGAAAATGTAGAGACCACGAGTATGAACATTAAACATATCCGCAAATCGTGGGATGGATAAATGCAAAAGAAGGCACGTAACAGCAGTAATAGAGACCGTGTGAATGAAAACAAAAAAGAAGCCAAAAGGGAGAACACAAACCATAGCGTATAATAGGAAACGGAACAACGTGAAACCTGTCAACAAAGTGCAACGTTATTCGTTTATACGAAATTGCCGAAATTACAAACGAGCAAGAGAAACGTATAAAAGGAGTCACGATAGTAAACGAAACGAAGCAAAAAAATTGAACAGTTGTGTGATCACTGTTCTAGATTTTTACGTGCTTCAAAAATCTTGTGTAATATCGTGACAAAACTATTGCAAAATTGTTTTTATTAAAATTTCACACATGCAGTCGAATGATTTATAACAATACCAAACGAAAATTACTTTAATTTCAAACTTTTGATTCAAAAAGGAAATTGCAACGAAAATTGGATGTGTTGGTGTAGGAATGTTATTTTTAATAATGTTGTATTCAAAATCGAAATCGTGCCACGTAAATTGTTAGTAACTAAGTAGAAAAAAAGGTATATATTTATTTGTTTATGCGCATGATGTATGAATCTGTGAAAGCAGAACAAGAACTTTTTATTTAATTTAGGCTTGTGAACATTGCACGGTTCCTTTGCTTCCTTTTGTTTAATTTATCCTGACAGTTTAATAATTTTAATTAAACGCTATAATTATTTACCAATGTGTCTGATGATGTAATTATATCCAGCAACTATAGTATTTCGGAGAGTGATTGTACCTGTCAAAAACGATGAAACCGCAAAAAATAATAATGCATTAGCGCAAAACTTGACATAGAATTATAAAGAACGAAAAGTTAAAGAGATAATCGATATCCACAACATTCGCAGCTGGAAATAATGTCAAGCAAGTTTACTCGCAGTCTCCGTCGCATTAGTGTCGTAAACTTGAGCGCATTATGGTATCTATGTTTTGATGTAAAGTAAAGGTAAACAAAATGAACCATTAGTCTTTGGACATGAAAGCGAAAATAATTCCATTAACCAAGTACTTATCTGTAT
>JABFPJ010004421.1:0-13855 GCA_022817425.1 Gryon sp. ZL-2020 | reverse complement strand
ACAATTTTGTTACACTGTTGTTGAGTTTTCGATTTTTGACGGTTTATAAAAAGATATAATCAAATACGTATAATGTTTTATTCTTATTATGTTACTGGTTTTTCTTTTTTTATTGATTGTACTTTAATTATTAGTTAAATTTTCTTAAATGTCGATAAAAATTTTGTAAAATAAGTTTAGAAATTACATCACCCTTGATACGAAGTTAAACATTTGTGCTAAATGAATCGACCGTTCACAGAATTAAAAAAATGAAGAATAAGCGTCCAAATGTCGAAAAATTTTAGTTGTTTTATCCTCGTTTTTAGATTTTGAAATTTATTCGAACATCGATGTTTATTTGACAAATTATTTATATTTAAAAAATGTTAAAAACATTTAATGACGTTGAATAATTAATGTTTTGTCATCTTTGTTTTATTTAAAGGAATACAAAATAAAATTATATAAAATATTATGTGTGATAATAAAAACAGTTCGAAAAAACACGTAATCTTTTAGTACTTGGAACGTAACTACTATTTTTCCATATATCATAGGTCCCGCACAACGCGATTTCGTACAACGCGCTGTTTTTTCCGAACCGAACTACAAACTCAAAACACTTTGTAACCGTAATCATATGTAATTCAAAGTGAAGACATATGATTCCGATACAAGGTATAACGATAGATAGCGTGTACCTCTAACGGAAATTCTATTTCATTCGTTATCATTAAATCTCATTTTAGTATTGGCTAGTCTATCTTAAAGTATACATTTTCTACAATAAAATAAGTATTTCATTTTTATTGGTTTTCCTATTTTAGTGTGTGAAAATTAACTTTGAAAGTCATCGTAAAGCTTAAGGTGATTCTTCAGCTATGTAAGAGCAAAAAGGATAGAGCTAATGATGACTTCATTCGCGGGAAAGAGAAGCAGCGAATTCGACTGAAGAATCATCTTAACCATTATATGTTAAAAATGGCAACTTTCAACGATAGATCCAAACATCGATTTAGTTATTATTTTTTTACTTTTAAACATTATGTTATGTCAACTTGAAAACTTTTAGTAATTATTACCTGTAATATAAGTTATTAATAGGTATTTTTTATTTATCAAAAAATGTTATCTCAATTTGTAAAAATTTTTTTATTTATCAAATTTTCCGATTACTAGTACGTTCCGGTAATAAGGGCATTTACCTTACTTTGTTCATTTTTGTTTTTTTATAATTTAAAAAAATTGTTTATAAAATATTCTTAGTATATTATTTAATTTTTATATCATTTTAACTTTTTGAGTAAAAAAATACAATTTTCTGAGAGTTTATAAATTTTTTGAAAATTTAAATAACTTCATAATTTAAATATAGATGAAATAATATTCTTGGTCAAAATTTGATATCACATATTTTTGTTTTATTTCATAATCTATTTTTTGATGAAATTTCTTAATGATAATTTTTTGTAGGATTTTTTTGGAGAGAATTTTTTTGGTGACTTTTATAATACTTGTACGTACACAGAGTAACAATTCACATCGTAGCTCGCAAGAAATTAAGATACATCAATGCAGTTCGGATGACCTGTAAAAAAAGTAATACTTGAGAAAAACGATTATAATTATAATAATATAATTAATTAATGTTATAAAGACTTTGATATGATTATATCAAAGAAATTTCTTTTTTAACTTTAAAAAAAACTGAATAAAAATATAAAAGTTTTTTTTTTAAATATGGTGCATAAATAATATATTTATACTCACTTCAGCAAAGCATGCTAAGCATAGGTCGAATACTACTGCTTTCAATTTGACAGGTTCTTGAGATATTCGTATCATCATTTTACCATACAAAGTAATATTTTTAGACAGTTTATACCAATCGGTCATATAAAATGTGTGTCCAATTTTTATGCACTGTAAAAATACGTGTATTATTTATCAATTATTCACTTTATTCAATACTAATATGATGGGTAATGGAAAAAATAAACGTCATAATTAATAATATTTTTAATATTAGTTTTAAGTTTTGGAGTGTTTATTTTCTATCACCCTGTATGTTTGAACAATTTGAGGATTCAGTTTTATATTGTTAATGTTGAATATGTAAAAAGTATTAAAAATAAAATAAAAAATGTTATTAATTATTATATTAATGTAATATACCTGAGATTCATATACTTCGCCAACAGAACAATATAGATATATATGACTTATAAAAGAACATCCCAAAACGCTATATGTGAATGTACTAATTGGCTGACTTCGTTCCACTTCCTAAAACCAATAGTATAAGACTGTTTTTATAAACAAATTATATTTCGAAATTTTATAATACAATTCAGTAATTAAAAAAATTTGTAAATGATGCAATATGAACTTAAGAAATATTTTAACTTTGTAAAAAAAATTATTTAAAACTACCGTTAAGAAGAAAAATCCAACTAAGCAGATGTGCAGCGTACATCCACACACCTCCACGAAAGCAACATAGTTGAAAATATCTTGAATTCTAGCTGCAAACCTGAAGTTAAACAAAATCAAAAGTTTTATTCATATAATTCAAAACAGGAACGATTATTTCATGTAAAGCTTACGTAATTTTTCTGATAGAGTATGGTACAATGTTTTAACATGGTTGTTACCGTTAGTTATGTTAGTTATTTAACTCTTTATCTGTACACAACATCAATTTAAAATTCCCTTCTAACCTATCGTATATTTTAATTATTAATTTAATTAAAGTATACGATAGTAGGGGAGAAGCGGGCAATACGGGCAGCATTATTTATAAATATAGCGCCCCAGCTTTGCTTTTTCTCAATTATTATTTGCTATAATCTGGAGAGCAATGAGAAGTTACTTCAACAGTAACTGCTCATTCGACTCACATAGAACCGCTGACACGCTTACTAAAGAAAGACCGACCATGGGTTTGGACTGACGAACAACAAAGTGCATTCGATAAAATTAAAGGCATCTAAACCTCGGCGGTATCTCTCGCCACCCCAGATTTTTTGGAGCGTTTCGAAATCCAGACCGGAACCAGCCCCGTGGCCTTATCCGCCGTACTTAGCCAAACCATCGATCACCGTGAGCGAGTGATCTGCTACGCGAGCCGCACTCTGACGGACGCCGAGCGCAAGTTCACCACTACTGAACGAGTGTCTCGCGGTCGTATGGTCTGTCGAGAAGTTTGGCCCTTACATAGAGAGTAACGAATTTACGCTCATCACTGATTCGAGTAGTCTACGTTGGCTCTGGGGACTTCGTGAACCCACCAGTAGGTTATCGCGTTGGATTGTTAAACTTGAAGGGCTTACGTTTACCATCAGAAATCAAAAAACTATCGCCGCGCGTGTTCCCGATGCGCTAGCGCACGTTGGTGATCCTTATGACGACAACGAGGACATTCTTCAGCTAACCTTATCCACTCTATCTTATCTTGTTGCGGAGAATGCCTCGGAAGTCAATGAGATGGAAGATCGTTGGTATCACCAGCGTGTGAAGGAGGTGACAGAGCATCCAGAGCGTAATCCCGACAATCCCGACTGGAGGATCCTAAGTGGGAAACTATATGTACATCGACCCACGTGGGCGGAGGAAGTAGTATCAGATCGAGATTCCAACTGAAAACTTGTGGTAGTACAGGATCTCTTCACTGGGTGGATTGAGTATATACCGATGCGACAAGCGACCGGGAAAAAGATTGCGGTTATTCTGGAGGACGTGGTGGTAAACCGCTGGGGTGCGTAATGTTGACTCATAACGGCACGGAGTTTGTCAATGCGTGCGTTCGGGACTTAATCCAACGAATTCGAGTGGTCCACCGTACTACCCCGCCCTATCATCCTCAGTCCAATCCAGTCGAACGCGTGAACCGTAGTTAGAAAGCGATGATTGCAAGTTTTTTCAAGGATGACCACCGTGAATGGGACAAGCACATAGCCGAATTTGCGTATAACACCGCCCATCATAGTACGCTAAAATGCTCCCCCGCATTTTTGAACTTTGGTCGCAACCCGACTGCTATCACCAGCGTGACCGAGCCTATCGAGGCTAACGCGGACCAAGAGATGGGAGACCCGGAAGTATGGCGAGAACGGATGGATCGTTGGAACGACTGCGAACTCTCGTGAAGCAAAATATTCTTGTCTCCCATTTGCGACAAAGTCGATATTATAACCTTTTGAAGTGGGGGATCTTGTAAGGGCCGAAAATCATGTGCTGTCATCCGCCCTTCGGGGAATCGCTGCAAAGTTAGCCCCAAAATGGACCGGTCCATGCAAAATAACCGCTAGAATAACACCCAGTTTGTACGAAATTCGCGACGAAACAACCGGCACCCTGTCGAGAGTAGACGCCACTCAAATAAAAAAAAACTATCCTCCGCTTAACGACACCAGCACCTCTTTGTCTTATCTTATCGGGTCTGATGGATTTTTGAATGTCTGGACCGATGGCGCATGCATCCGAAATGGCCAAGATAATGCACAAGCTGGCCTGGGAGTCTACTTTGGACCGGGTTGCCCGGCGAATATCTCCCGTCGTATACGAGCCCGATGTACAAACAACCGCGCAGAGATCCTCGCGGTCACCGTTGCGGTTAAAAGGGCCCTTGAGGCTAAAGTCAAGCGAATACGGATACACACGGATTCGGCGTTTGTTATCAATGGCGTTACGCAGTGGATGCCCGAATGGAAACAACGCGGTTGGAAAACCGTACAAGGGCATCCGCTGGTTAATGGAAAAGAATTTAAAGAAATGAATTCGTTATTGAATGGCTTCGAAAGGGTGAAGTGGAGACAGGTCAAAGGCCACTCTGATGACGAGGGCAATGGGATGGCTGATAAGCTTGCTCGCCAGGGATGCGCCAAGAATACCTAAAATCCTCTATCTTACCGTCCTAATTATCTTATCATTCGGTTTGGGAACAACTATTTGTTCCATGAGTGTGTTCTAATTCAGAAGATCGTTATTCCTACAGCTTACGTCGAAAAGGATGCAGTGCCCTGTGTTCGAAACGTACTTCGGGCAGTTCCAAGAACTGTTCGATTACATCAGCGAGCACTATCCGGATTTCTGGGAGGTCGCCCAGCATTACGTCAATGACCGCAACGCGTTTTACACGCAATACGCGCGCGGCCGGGTGACGGAGGTGCCTTTACCACCTATCACTCGCGACGCAACTACGCAGACGCGTCATCGCCGCCTCCGTTCCATGGGCATTCAATGGCCACCTATCATGGTCGATCTCACGGACATGGAAAATATGGCACCCCCCACCGTTGGGGTCCAAACTGACCCCTCAGCCGAGGTTGTATCACATAATGTCTCGGTGGGGACCCAGACGGACTCTCTTCCGAGTCTGGCTACCCCAAAAAGCCCGACCACCTGTGAGCGCTTCGACGGAGCCAGTCCGGCCAACCACCTTGCCCAAGCGACCTCGCCGTTACCATCGCCTTCATCAGTCGGCCCATTCCCATCGACTTTCACCGTCGAGCCTCAGTCTCGGTCACCCGCAGTCAAGCGGAAGAAAACGGTTTCATGGGCGGATCAATCGCCGCTCTCCGTCGATGAAGGCGGCTCCGAGCCCATCGCGGAGCCTGACACCACGAGACCCTCGCCGGACACGCCATCTACATCCGCCAAAGAGTCTCCGACCGTCGGGTCCACTGCGGCCGACTCCAACGACACCACCGTGCCGACGTTATGTTTCGCGTGCCGCCGGGAGGGGTATGTATATGCCAAGTGCCCCAACCGTTCCATCGATCAACGATTCTGTTATCGGTGCGGAAAAACCGGTGTGACCACCCGCACCTGTCCCAGCTGTCGCGACCAATGGCTTGCCCGCCGTAAGGCGTAAACTCCATACCTTACCTTACCTTCTGGCCCCACTTTACCTTTTCTTACATCTCGTTAAAACCCTACCTTTTCTTACCTTACCTTAGTCCCTTCCTTATTTTACCGACATCGTCTCTCTATAGCGTTCCTTATCTCATTCAGCCTACCTTATCTTCCCTCCTTTTTTTTGCTTTGTCTTTTCTTATGTATACCAATATTTTTCATTGTAACACCATTTCGTTTCACAGTTTTTTGGTACCTATATAAATAAAATGCTGCCAATATCTCGCATGAGCACGTAAGAGTTTCATTTCTTGACCTATTTGTTTTCTAATTTTGCAATGCACGCTTTGCTGCTCGTAACTAATCAGATTAAAGCTCGTAACTAATGTCTCAGATTTTCCTTTTCCATAACCACATTTTACTAAATTATCAAACCCCTTAAACATTTCTGGATTATCGACGGACGGCAGGGGGGGATAGGCAGAGGAGTGTGATGTAACGTGACGTTTCTCGTCCCGTTAAAATTTTAGCTTTTTTAACTTATATTTAACGCCAATAAATAGAAGTTTCTCCACGAAAGACCATGTAGAGAGGCCAAGGTCGTTCTTTTCAATTATATTTTTGATTTTGTTTTATATTGTGTACTTATTACTAATGGTTTTATTTGCTTTCTGTTTAAGCTATCTCTTCTTATCTTTTCTGGGGCAATAATCGGAAAAATGTCGCGAATTAAATTTTGTAAACCCATATTGTGTAATGAAATGTATGCCCCTTGAGAACGATTTCCCCGTACCCTTCAAATGTATATACCCTGCGAGGTCGATATAATAGTATTTTGGTATTCGATTGAGGAAAGCAAGTTATATATTAGATAATTCGACTAAAAATGATGTCGCTGAAAACCGTGAAATCTGGAATCTTCTTTCATTGTCGTCGATTGAGAGAACTTGCGTTCATTATGCCTTTCGCCGTGTGATGTGTCGAGTCTCCACTAAAGATATAGACTTTTATATATTATAAATAAAAAAGTGAAATACAATATAAAAGAAAATGTGAAATTCAAGAGTGAAATAGATTATTTAGTTGGTGAGTTTCTTTTTGATACAGTGAACAATTAAGTTGTAATTGTAAAATGAAAAATCATAAACAAAATTTAAATTATAGCGAAAGGCATCGAGAACGCAGGCGATCAAATTGCGTATAAGAAGAATGCTGTGTGCTATAACAAAAAAGCGAAACAACTAGAACACAAAAACCTCGGTAAAATCTTTTTTTTTACATTTATTTTATTGCTCATGATTTTGATATGATATGTAACAATTGTTTTGTGTTATTTTTATAGCGAGAGGTTTTTATACTCGAATAAACGATTTCTTTGTTTGATTGACGAAGGATAGTCAATTCATTTTCTACCCGAACAAATCTTCAATCCTTTTCTGCCATCGGTCATTCATCCGAGGAACGATCATTTCGGGGTCGATTTTTCCGATCCAGATTTGGCAAACCGAGGCTTTGGAGTATTGCATTTGGAGCAGGGTCTGCCACGTGCTTATTTCGGCAATTATTGGTGATATTATTTCATCGATCTAAATATTTGGTTTCGCAGACCGATTATATATTTTGAATAAGTCGTGTTTATCAAAATAGCTTTTTGCCAGATTTAACGAACTTTGAGACGGATTGGACTTAATCGAACTGAGTGTGAATATTCTATGAAATTATAAAATTCATTCGTTATTGTATTTTTAAATTGAGGCGATAATTTTTATCGTATTTGAAATACCGTGTAATTGATGACATTATTGTGATTTCATTAGTGATCAATTTTTATATTTAACTGAAATGTTCTTTTCTCATATTTTACAATAACTAAATTTTTTACATTGGCGCCCAACTATTGTGGTACGAAAACATTGAATAACCTTTTTTTTCTGTATTCTTCGTTTATATTTAGATTTCTTGTACATATTTTTTTTCTTCTTTTTTTTCTGCTTTTTGTCCACATTCTTGTGAGTATTTCTGAGTATAAAATTAGATATGTTTAAAACGCCTCCTGTAATGAATATCGATATATCGAAAGGAGCAATAAAAAAGAGAAATATTAATCGAAAAAAGAAAGATACGACAAAATAATAATACAATGGACGAGTTGACATCAACGAATAATAGAACACAAATGAAAAATTATGGAAGTGTAAATACAACACTTCCAATTGTACATGATAATTCAATTAACATAAATGAAAATAATGTAGATAATTCGCGTATTTTGCCAAATAGAAACGGTGACTTAGTGAACACAAGTTATAATTTGAGAAGCAGTAAATCGAGTAGAGTTCGAATCGAGGAAAATGATGTGCTTTTTACGTTTAGTCAACCAATTATGTTGAGACAAGAACAAAGTATTCGGGGAGAAAATGATTTATTTTTAAATTCGACAATAAATGAAGATGCTGATCGGGGTGTACAAATGGTGACTAATAGACAAAATGCAAAACTAACAAAACTAACAAATCAATCAGTCGTAGATAATAGGATTAGAATTGAAGAAAAGAATAGAATTGATATGTTAGAGAGAGAAATTATAAGATTGCGGGAAATGATAAATGAGAAAGATGAAAGAAATGATGTACATCGGTCAGAAACGAATTCATTGAGTGATGTTCAAAGATTATTTGAGGGAATGCTGGGTGGAATTAACTCAATTAATATTAATATGTCAATACCGAAGTTTAGAGCGACCGATAAAGAAAATCCGATCGAATTTTTGAGAAAATTCGATAAATATAGTGATATAAAGAGATTATCTGATTCAAACAGGTTGGTATTAATTGAAAATTTGTTGGAGGGCCGTGCGTCCATATGGTTCGCGTCGAAACAATTTGATAATTATCGATCATTTAAAACATTATTCATTAGAGAATTCTATTCAGTTGCAGTACAGGCACGCGAGCGTAGCGCATGGCATTCTCGCAAATTCTCATCAAAAGACGAATCACTACAGACATATTTTTATAACCAAATAAAAAAAGCGCGAAACTTCTCGCCAGCTTTTTCTGATTATGAGTTACACTACCATATCGTTCAGCAATTACCGCTTAGAGTTCGCGATATCTTGGCTGTAATTGACTATACGAATGGTACTGCAATTGCGCAAATTTTGCACAATTTAGATCTCATAAGCAGGGAAAGAGAGAAGGAAGTTAAAATTCAATCACACACAAACATAAACAAACAAACATATCAGCCACAAATTAGACACATATTAGCACAAAAAAAAGATTATGATGCATGCGATAGCTACGAAAGAAAATAAAATAATTATTATAGATTTAACCAACAACAATTCAATTCAATGAAGTCGCAATTAAACGTAAATAAGCATGAAAAAAATACAGACAACATTATAATGCCTGATTTCAGTATTCCCCCACCAAACTATCTTCAGAATAACAACACCAATTCGCATACTAATTTAAAATAATAACGAGTGCTCTAAAAGAAGGTCCGTTAGAGCACTTGGACTACGATTTCGCAAAGGACTTAAATTTTGACGTGAAAGATAAAGAAGGACAGATAGAAAAGAAAAAAGCTTTTGCCAAATGCCCACATGTAATTACACATATATGTGGCACGCCGGTAAGAGCGCTCATTGATTCTGGCAGTCAGATAACCTGCATGTCAGAGAGTTTGTATAACTATCTTTCGAGATATCATAAGATTAGTGAACTTCCGGTGACTAATATCGTTATATTGACGGCTATAGGCAAAAACCAACGACTATAAAGAAACAAATTTTTATTGATTTACAATTTAACGAGATCAAAATTCCAACATGTCTATTGGTCGTACCGCATTTGACGTCATCATTGATAATCGGAAACGATTTTTTGATGCAAAATAAATTAGTTATTGATTTTCATGATTTTCAAATGAGTATTAACGGAAAAGCGATAAACAAAGAACTTACAAATTTTGATCTTATGGTACCTGAAAGGATCATTTCGCAGCAAAATCAAGATATAAAAATAATTCAAATTATAAATTGTGAATTGTTAAATGAAAGTCATGTTTTTAATCAAATCGAAAACGAAAATGAAGTTAATAAAAATAATTTAAAACTTAACGTAAATGAACAAGCAGTTAATTTTGATTCGAGAAATGAGAAAAGACGAAATAAATGTAAATAAAAAAAAAGAAAGAAAAAGACAATAAGCAATTAACGTTGAATATTGAAGAAAATCGTGTAACTTGTGATAATAATAAAAATAATATAATAATCGAGGATAAAACGAATGAAGTGGAAGTATGTCAAGACGATAAAGGAATTTTCGAAATTAATGAATTATGTATAAAAAATCAAGAAAAAACTTATGAAACAAAGCTAAAAGAAATCGCAGAACACAAAAAACTCTTTTAAATACATATTTTTTATACTTATATAATAATAAGAATACTCATACTATTATTATATTTATAGATAACATGACGTTATTAATTACATCGGAACAACTTGATTACGAACGAGTACAACACGGTATTTCACCAAGACGATCTCCACCCCGCCATGTTTTGCAAAGATGCACCACAATTGAACGAGCCCAGAATGCATTTCTAAACGGACGGTAAATATAAAATTCTTTAAAAATCATAATTATTGTATTTAGAAAATATTTATTAATATTTAAAATATTTTTTCAGATTGAACATTATTCAATTTGTTGAATATGTGCAACTTAGTTTGATGAAAATAAACACCCGATTTTCCGAGGGTAAGCAACAATGATAGATTTTTAATTTTTAACAAATTTAATGTCACACTTACAATATTCTTACATTTGGCACTTTTCTTTTTTAAACTTTCAGCAGAATGACGAAAATTTAGTTCTTGTTGACGAACAAGATCCTGCTTTATTCAATCCTCAACCTGCTATTGGTAATTATACGCTATTACTTACACATCAGTTACCTTTAACTTATCAAACTTTTATTTTATTACAAACAAAATATTTTGATTTGCTATTGCAGAACCGGATCTTCTTTTTCTTAAGAATGGTGTGAGACCTGCTGTTGCACTAGCAGTTGCTGAGGAACGCCAAGGAGTAGCAGGTGTAAATGTAGATGAACATCAAGCAGAGGTCGATGTAAGAGATGATCGAGCCCCTAGAGCAGAAGCAGAAGAAGCTGCTGTAGTTAGGGGTCGCGGTGGTCGCGGTGGTCGTGGTGGTCGTGGTGGTCGTGGTGGTCGTCGAGTTAGAAGAGTTAGAGGCGCAAGAGGTGTAAGAGGCGCAAGAGGAGGAGAAAGAGGCGCAAGAGGAAATGGTCAGGAAGTTGAAGAAATAGGTAAATACAGTCGATGGAAATTTTACTTGAAATTTAATTTCATTAATTTTATTGTATTACTTTTATAAAAATAAAATTTCTTTTGCTGTAGGTAATCTTCAAAATCAAGTATTTGTGAACGACAGATGCATTATATGCTTGATAGAGCAACGAAATTTCGCCTTCATACCTTGTGGTCACTATTGTCTTTGTGACGAGTGCGTGCAACATTTTCGTCGTCGTGAACAGCGTTGTCCTGTACGCTGAGAGGAATTTCGTAAAATTATGCAAATGTTCCGCCCTTAACTATACTTATTTTTTTCTTTCTTTAGTTTTTCTCTATTTTATTAACACTTCTGTTTTTTTTATTTTAATGAATGATATGACATAATCATTTTTTTTAAAAATAAGTTTTAAACTTAAATTTGTTTCTACAATTTGTTTTTTTATTGTAACATTTATTTTATAATAATAATAAAACTTTTCATACAAAAATAACAATGTTGAATAAAAATGTTTTTTTATTCAACAATTTATAAAATTAAAAAGTCCTTAATCTAAATTTATATCTTTAAGCGGCGTTTTAGAATATATTCACGTATTTGTGTTTATATAAATAATGGTGGAATTATTCAATAATTTCAATAATTTCAATGCTCATTTCCATGTAAATAGACGACATGTCAAAATGTCAATTCACAAGACCTTAGCCTCCAAACTGAATCCAGACAAACTGAGACCAATTTCCCCTCGACGATAATGCTACCCGGGACAATAGTGATGAGTCAACAACCGCAGACAGGTGCTTTTTAAATATTTATAATTGTTTTATAAAATATTTTTTGTTCAAATTCAATTATTTATATATTTTATTTTCAGTTTTGCATAGAAACATTTTTTTTATTTCTACAATTTTGTAATAATTCTACTTTTTTATTTATTCTAAAAAAAATTATTAGACGTATACACTGACAGCTAAGAATTGTGCTAAAACTATGATGGTAAAACAGATTTTACAGGACAAGGCTGTACAGTGTTTCTATGTATACGTGTAGACAATTAGAGTGTACAGATTTACTGTGTACAGTTTTACCAACAAATTGTGTCCAGTTTTTACGTGTACACATTTAAAGTGGTCAGGGTTTATTGTGTGAACAATTACTGTGTTAAGTTTTTATGTGTACACAATTACAGTGTATAGTTTTACACTTTCTCGTGTACACATTTTATATGTAAACAATTACTGTGTACAGTTTTAACAGTGTAGACATTTACTGTGTAGAGTCTGGCCCCGTCCTTTATTATATATTATTTTTAATCACAAAACGAAGAAAAAGATATAAAAATAAGTTATACATTATTATATGATTGTTAACTAATTTGCAAGCTTAATTATGCAATTCCAATAAAAAATAATCAACTAATCTTTCATTTTATTGTATCTTTGCGAAAGTAAACAAAACAAAATTCTTAAATCTATCATTGTTTGACTTCGTTAGCTAGGCGAGGTTCTACTGTACGTTACATTACGTTATACATATTTTAACATTATATTCGCAATATATTTTTCATTTTGCTAGAATTATACCATACTCGTATCCGCAAAGACATATCCCATATAGATCACTAACGTTTAGAATTCCTTTTTGGAAAATTAAAACTAATTCTAATTATGGTTTACGAAACGTTATAAAAAGTTCTTGTAACGTTTACAAAAACTCTTGAAAACTGCATAATGTCGCCCAGACAGGATTAAAAAATGTCTTTGAAGAAATTATAACAAATGTTGCTAAGACGGTTTTTCAACGTTCAGAGAACGTTGACATGTTCTATTTTGAGTATTGAAAAAGCATTCTTAGAAGAATTAATTATAATGTATTCTAAACTGCAAAATTTCGTCTTACGTGGCATTGAAGAATATCTTTCAAGAAATTGCAAAAAATATTACTAAAACGTTTTCTCAATATTTAGATAACGTTATACAGCAGCATTTTTCATGGGCAGGGCAAACAAAGCAGAAGAAATGTTTCAGAAACTTGGAAATTTGCAAATGTATTATAAGTAATCAGAACATAAGCAACGTTAACTTCAAATGTAAAAATGTTTTTAACGGAATATTTAATTATTTCTTGCAGGCGAAGTTCTCAAAACATTTCCAAAGTCATCGTCTGAGGATATTTCAAAAATCATTGAAACGTGAGTTAAGAATGCGAAGCCAAGGATAACCGACTAAGTTAATCGAAGAAATACGTTAAAAACTAGACAATATTAAAAAAAAACAAGTATTGTACTGAAATAAAAGTGTGAAAGAGTTTTATTTGCAAAAAAATAAAAGTTCGTTGAAGGTACAATTTTTTATAAAAAAAATGCAAATTTTGCAGTTTAGAATACATTATAATTAATTCTTTTAAGAATGCTTTTTCAATACTCAAAATAGAAAATGTCAGCATTTTCTAAACGTTGAAAAATCGTCTTAGCAACATTTGTTATAATTTCTTTAAAGCCATTTTTCAATCCTGTCTGGGCGATATTTTGCAGTTTTCAAGAGTTTTTGTAAACGTTACAAGAACTTTTATAACGTTTCGTAAACCATAATTAGAATTATAGTTTTAATTTTCCAAAGAGGAATTCTAAACGTTAGTGATCTATATGGGATAAGTATATTATATATAAGTATATATATAAGTATAAATAT
>JABFPJ010004420.1:0-13855 GCA_022817425.1 Gryon sp. ZL-2020 | reverse complement strand
TTTCTTGCAAATACTCTCAATCTCCAAAGTAGTATAAAATGTAAATGTTTCAGACTTCTTTATATTGCAGACGAAATTTGAAATGACTTCCTCTGAGATATTAAATAATTGATTGTAGGAGAGGGTTGAGAAATTGTGTGGTATAATTATTTGCATATGTTAATATGTGGCTCGTATAACGAAATACTCAATTTGTCTTTTGTTGTGCGTAACAGACTGGATGCACGACAATGAAATTGACGGGCCAAGGTGAGAATATTACTGAAAATGTAGCTTAATTGGTACACAAAAAGGTGATGATTGGTGTCTATTTTGGCGTGCAAAAGCCCAAGAATTTCTGTCAGACAGGAAATGCCACTCATGAAAATCGTGTCTCAAGGTGCCACTTTGGTCGACATTTAAATTCAAATTAAGAAAAAAGGGTGACTGTACAATTAATTGCTTTGTTCAATCACTTTTCCAACTTATCCAGTTTCAGGTACAAAACCATGCAAAATTAATGCAATATTTTGTTACAACATTTGAATGATATGTCAACGTCTTTAAGTTATTTTTGGCTGACAAATCATTTCTACAATATCTCTTTTTTATCGAGAGATTGATGATAAGATTGTCGAGTTAAATACCAAAGCAGAAGATTTTATTCGGACAAGTGTTTTTTAATGAACACGTGTGCACTAGCGGAACACAAGTTGCAATAGAAACTGTTACTTTTCATTAGTTTAAACATTGTTTTCTTCCACTAATGATATTTGTAACATTTCTCATTATGTCATCGTTCAAATTAACATTTTTGCATAACAATCTTATTCCTTAATCAGCTTAATTTTCTTTTCTTAATTCATTTCAATAAACTTCCAAAGTTTTGATTGTAGTTATTATTTTTCTTTTTTTACCAAAATGAAAAAAAAAAAAAAAAACACACGATAAGAGGATAAACAGTTTTGATTCGCACATTGGTAAAGCCAATCACTTCACAAGACAATGCAAAATCCGAACACTTGTTCTGAGTTCAGTATCACAACCTACGATGCTGTCAGTATAGTTTGAATGATTATTACACGTGGGAGGGGTCCCCGAGAGTACTCCATACAGAGTTAGAGGGGGATCCAGGGGGGGAGAGTAGAGGGGGCGGGGGTCTTCCCTTTGACAGTCTGCGTGACGACGATGTTCACGATAATGAGACGGTGTTGGTCCATACTCAACAGTTGATAAAAGATAGCGGTCGCCGAACAGAGAGCCCAGTTCTCATCTAATCTCTCCAACCTGTCGGTCGCGTTCGGTCGACAGTCGTAAATTCGTTCGTTTGCATCGCGCAAAAGACGACGACGAAGAAAAAAAAAGAAAGAATTTACTTAAACAAGCGGGAGAAAAAACTGACTTGCACGGTTAATCACAATGATGGGTTTGAATTGAGAAAGAGAGATTGAAAGGTCGTTGAAAACAAGGAGGAAGAAACCAAACATTGGCAGACTAGAATGAAGGAAGGGTGAATCGAAAAGGTCTGGTTCCGTTGAAGATCAAGCGCGGTGGAGATCAAGTAGGTCGATGACGGCAATGACACATATGTCCGCGAATGGATTGCGCTCGGCACAGCTATCGTAAACGAGGTCGGACATGGACCATTTCTTAATTGACCGCAACGAATGAGTAGTCTTGGAAGGCCTCTAGAATCATGAGACTAGAGTGAGAGAATCCGAGAGAGAGAGAGAGAGAGATAGAGAGAGACTGAGTGAAGAAGAAAGAGAGAGAAAGAGAGAGAGATAGAACTGGCTCGAAAGCTCAAACTTGGAGGATGGTGGAAGTGCGCGCGGGTGCCGGCATGCCGAGCATCCCGGACAGGTCGCGATCCTCAAAGTATCACTATCGTGTGCTGACCTTGCTGGACACACTGTTCTCAGCGACGGTTGCCGCGCCAGCGGTGGTTGGCTATTGGCGTGGCACTTGGTGTCTCAGCGATGTTTACATTTGTCCGGGTCAACTATTCGTGAGTCCAGCGATATCCGCGATCATTGGCCTCTGTGGACTGTTTTTGTTTAGTGTCTTTCAGCATGTACTGGATGAATTGCTACATCCGGACAAGCATCGGTTGCTTTATTATTTCAGTTCACGATTGTACACAGCTGTGTTTGGATTCTGTTGTGTTAGTGCCTGGCGCGGCACCTGGCAAGTTGTTGATTATTATTCAACAGACATGAAAGAAAAAGTTCTCCATTATACGACTATTGGCAGCTTAGTTGTTTTGGTGCTTACACGAACGCTAAGAAATGTGTCCGCACCGCCCTTTGCTATAGTTCTAGATTCCTGTGCCGGGTACTTTGCGGTGCCGACTATGTGTCGAACTAATGTAAGTACAACGTTAGCTTCACACCTTTCCTTCTTCACGTGGCTTTGTTTATGTTCTGCATTTTCGGCGATGGTTAACTTGTTGTCCATTATAAGTTGATGAGGATAAGGAAAGGGTGGCAGGATTTGAAATCAGGTTGTCGATGGTTGCGGCATTTTTGTTGTTGTAGCAATGATCTGGAAGTTGGAATGAAGGAAGGAATTCCAGAAAATTGGAATGTAGGAACGAAGTAGAGAAGTCTTCTGGAATTAGATGTTGTTCTTAGTGCGTTTGGATGAAGATCTGCTATTCTTCAGGACTTGTTCAGTATTATAAATTGTTAGATTATTCCTCTATGAATGTGGTTGACCTCAAAAAAGACATCTAAAAATGCATTAGTTTTTCATAAAAGCTTTTCTAGCTTAATTTAATTTTGAGTTTTACAATTTGCTTCATCATTTATATTTAAGGTTTTGTTATTCTATCAAAATAAAAACGCCAAACCAAACAAAAGTCTGATTTTAGATGTTTGATATGAACAAGTTTACACATAAGAGTTAAATTTGATTATATAAAATTAAGATAAGACCAAGTTATTTTTAATGAAAAAATAAACGCTGTTTAAATACCATGACTTGAAATTAACTCAAATGAGATTTTAATAGGATAAATAAAAACGTTTCATAATCTTTTTTGAATCTGTTTTCATATGTGCAGTTTTTTTTCTATTAAATGTAATCATGAATAGGTTTTCTTAATTTTTGAATATTATGTAATTTTAAGTTGTTCACTAATCTGCAAAATCACAATGATGTAATTTTTCAGCTTTGTTTATTTAAAAACATGACTCAAGCTATTTTCGGTGTTTATTCGAACTTATTTTATCAAATAATGTCTATATCAGGTGTAATCTCTCCGCCCAAGCCAGTTCGTTTGAAGTACTTGAATTAATAAAAGTATCTGAATTATTCGTTAGTAATTTAAGTCGCGTTCCAAAGTGGAAGTAAACTTGAACAATCAATTTCAAAAGTAAACATGATTTTGCTGATATTTAAAAGTTATTAGCTTCTTATTATCTCAATATTCAATCACTAATATCAAATGTTTATTGAAGCGTTCAGTATTATTGAGTGTGGATTAATTTTGAGGAAAACAAGACATATAATTGGACTCATATTACAATCTTATTACATTATGCATTATTTATGCGTTTATAGAAAAAGAAAAGAGATTCTAAATAATATTATCCGTACGGAAAAAATATATGTCAAAATATATAACTTTTTGACGCTGAAATATATTTCAAATTATTAATAAAATAAATTAAAAAATTAAATAAAAAATATTAATATATTTTTGCATGTTTACTTATATTTTTACAAATATATTTCAGACATACATTTTAAATATAAATTAAATATATAAATTTTTGCCAAAAATATATGTGCATGTATTTTTGCATATATTTCAAAATATATTTTCTTCCGTTAGTGTAGACAGAACATTGATTGTCAAATAAACTGACTTAGAATCTATTCAATTTTCTCATGTATTGAATTTTATATTGAAGAAATATGAAAACAAAAAATGTAGTGATATATTCATTGTATTGAAACTTCTTATATAATTAATATAACAGTCAAGCTTACACATTTTCCTGCTGCTATGTCGCGACGCCACAATTGGCAATCATGTCATCATAGCAAATGAGGTAAACAAGGGAGTACTGTGACGTGATGGTTAAGGTTCTGGACATCATCTGAGAAATCAGTTCAATTCTTATTGAACAAAATATTATCGATTTTATATATTTTGAATGAAACTATGCAAAATTATACATTAGTTCATGATGTATTTCAAAATGCAAAACTATTTTATTTATTATTTTTATCTTTTGCATTAAGTTCATTATCTTTTGTTTATCTTTTTCATTATCTTTTGATTATTCTTACATTTTAGAATTAAATTATGCATTTTTAGAAACAAATTAAACCAAATAGCAACAGTTTTTTATGGTGAAAATGCAGAATTACCAAGCTTTTCAACAGTTGCAGAGAAAAAGATAAAAATGTCGTCATGCGCGAGAAAAATGGCAACTCATCTTACCATGTATTAAATCCGTTATCAGACTCTCGACAAAGCATCCCCTTAAAGCTGCAAGACACTAGTCTAGAATCTACTTATCATACTACTTCCAGCTTGTTGATCTTGGCTTCTTACACTTGTTGTTGACCACTGTCCGGGTCACATCATTTTCCCATTAAAGTCGTAATAAAATAATGAAATATGACAAATTGATTATATAAAATACTGATTATCTTATCATTTTTTACTAAAAAATGTACAAAAACAAATGCTTCATTTTCAGAAATTTTTTCAAAATTCGACACTTATTTACGTAATGTATGACATAATTATTTATTTTTGCATCTTTTCTGTCTGTAAATTTTAGTTGGTACAAGTGTACTCATGTTCAGTCATAGAAACGAATGCGGGACATCGTAATTGACCACCTTCTGCGATCCATGGTCGAACTTTTTATCAGTTACAAATCTATAAACTTTCACACTTTTCTTCTCAATGAATTGCAGTACATAATTTTGAATTTTCAAGTGTCTCAGTTATTGAAGTATTTTGATATATTTATATATTTTTCAAACATAAGCATTTCACATCAAAATATTAACAAGTTTTATATTTTTGGCTCGAATTCCAATGTTTCATTATTCATTTTCGTCGTATTTAGCCGTGTTATTTTTTTATTGATTGATCAATAATTTTGACATCTTTTTGCAGTGACTTTTGCATGAACCATTTGAGATGGTTATTCATACATTGAAATTTATGATTCATGCTTGTCTTTTGTACTTCAGATACAATTTATTTGATGAATGAATTATATCATATATTGTTGTATTTTATAATTTTTCAATGCATAAATTGGCCATTGTCTGCAATATCATAATTATATATTAAAATACTTTATAATCTTACTTTTTTGCATTTTTTTCGCTCTCTATAGTATAAAATATCTGAAGTCAGTTTTTCAATAATTAATTTTATAATAACAATTAAAATTCATTGAATATTTTATTACTCTTGCCGCTTCTCTCAGAACGTTCAATAGACAAACTAATTTAATAACAATGCTACTGTTAAACACGAATAAATTTTCCGATGTTTCGTAATTGTGCTAGTAACTATAAGGTGCGTTGAATATAACATTGTATATTTTCATTCAAGTTTAATTTTCTGTCTAATACAGTTCATGCATCAAACGTATTCTATTTGTAAAATTATTTCACTGAAACATTCGAAAATTTGATGCTTTTCTTGCATACGAAAAGCATCATTCATTTACATTTTCTGATGATAGTAAAATAAACAAAAAATAAAAGAATCTTACTTTTTCTTATTGTTTATGTTAAGAAAACAAAACTTTCTTTTTTGAAAAATTATTATACACAAATATATTTTATAACATTTGTATAATTATCAATATTTATACACCAACTTTGTGGACAAGTTTGATGTACGCGTTCATATACTGATTTTGACATTTCCCTTATGACTTTCGCATAAACTTTTACCCTAGTATATACTTCACAGAGAGTCATTTCGTTTATTCATTTTACATGCACATTCTGTTCATGCATTTCGTATATTTATTCCGCTCACGTATTCCATTAACAAATTCTGTTAACACATTCCGCAAACTCATTCAGCTCATGTATTTTGCACTTCCGTTTAGATACTCTGGGATAAGTATATTTGATAAATTCGTGTCTATCGTAATTTTTTAATCACATTAACAATAAGCATCAAAATAAACAATTGCAAAAGATAATCCAACAAATGAATCATTTAATTTATACATTTTGCTACATTTTTTGTAAAACAGTCAGTCCCAACGGAAGAAAATATATTTCGAAATATGTGCAAAAACATATGTGAATATGTAAATATATTTTCAGCAAAAAGTTATATATTTAATATAATAAAAGTTTATCTGAAATATTTTTGTAAGAATTTAAGTAAAATATATTTGCAAAATATAAAAAGAATATATTTGAAATAAATTTTGTAAATTTATTTTAGTGTCAAAAAGTTATATATTGTAACATACATTTGAATATATATTTTTGCGTACGTGAGTTTGAAATTTGAAACTTAATACAAGTTCCTTGATTATGAACTGTTTATGCTAACGAAACTCGAAATATCATTTCTGCGAGTTTTCTCAATCAAACAAGAATATGATAATATTAGTACATCATTTTCGTTAACGATGTTTTGTGTTTAAGTAACAGTGCAAACAATACTAGTATAATATTGTTTTCTAAGACTGCAAATCGTATCTAAATAAACACTGTTACAATCTATACCACCCGAGATATGATGTTAACATGTTTGTATCTCGAGTTCTCATTGCTTTATCAATAATTAAATAGCGAATTATTTATGGTGCTTAAATGAATTTATTATTATTTTTAAAAAAGCAAATGTTATTCACAATATGCGATATCATTGCCTCGAAGAATCGAGGAAAATGTTCTCGCTTTTGAATACAAGCGAATTCAAGAGATATACATTTCGTCAACACTAAAAGCATCCATGAAAATAATTCCACTATTCATGAATGACAAAGTATTTGAGAAATTGTTATCTTCACGTTAATTCTATAACATAACATTTTCTCTATGCAAAAATAATAAATCAAATCATGTTATGTTATTTTGGTGATTTTGTTTGAAATGAAGATTGAATTTGAGGATTAGAGTGCTTAATTGTATCGTAAAATTAGTTGTCCTTAGCATTCTAATCGCGTTAAGTTCGATTATGTCATTCTCCTTTCTAATTGATATTCACGTCGAGACACTGCCTTCGATGAGATAATATATTGCATTGTTCAAACAGTCGCATGACTGACAGTCGAGTTGCGTCTATTTCCCAATTATCTCAGCATTTAATTGTTCCCAATTTTGTTTCGTTTTTTTGTATTTAGTTTATTTCGGAAAAGTTCAAAAATATCCTGAAATGATATAATATAATCATCCATGTGAAGAAAATCATCGTGCAATTTTTTTTTATTTTTACTTTTTCTTATAATAACTTAGTGTTACATTTTTATTTTGCAGAGTACAAAGGATAGGCTATTGTACATATTAGACTGTGCCTTTAGTGTTGTATTTGTGGGTACTTGTGTGGTTTTTGCTTGGAGAGGAGTTTGGGGCCTTTTTGATCTCTATCTCTTTCCAACAAATCTTGAGAATTCGGCTCTCGGATCATTAGTAAGTTAAAAATAAAAATTTCACAAATTCAAGCAAAAAATTACATTTAAAAAGAGTAAACTTTAAAAAGCATCATCATTGATTTTATTCTTTAATACAAAATGTTGACTTTTAAAATAATTGGAAAATTCAACAGACGGTTATTCTTGACTACGATCAATTGCGCAATTTGAATTAAATTTTTTATATCGAGTGTTGTAGTTTTTATGAAAATTACGAGCCTTAACTTTATTTGGACAGATTTATTTACGAGTTGTGCGCGGGACGTAAAACCATTTTTCGGTATAAGCAATTTAAACATTCATGTAATAAAGGTATAGTGTTCGGAACATTACAATTTTTACGCTCTTCTGTTAATGTAAAATCATCATGAAATAAATCATGGCTTGCTTTTTTAATCAAGATATTGAATATTTTATACCTTTACTGTTCAATACAAAAGAACATAAAAATATTGCAATTATTCAACGATATTAAATAAGCTATTTATGAAAATATGCTGTTTATATTATTCAAGTATGCAGAGCAGAGATTATATAGTGAATATTTTGAAAAGAACTCGTTTGAAAAATGTTTCAAGTGTTGTTCTGTATAAACTCTTATTGGATACTGGAATTTCATTCAGCGACACTTTATATGCTTAGTATATTGTTCGTTTATATAATTGAATATTCACAAATTGCATGATTGTCCGAGCACATGGTTGGCCGGTACGTGAATAGCGCTTGTTTATCGCACCGCATGAAACAATGAAACGAAATAAGGTCATATGTTCAATTTCTAAGCGGATGATACTTAAATTGGCCGGCAAAAACCCACCCACGTTAAAACATAATCTTCGATTATTGGAACCAAAGCGTAACGACAAATTCCAAATAAATGTCAATTTATGTTCTAGTTCCTATATAAACCTCTACAACATTCGAGTTCCAATTTCGCACTTCTTATGTTCTGATTATTGCTTATTGTCAAATGCAAAACTTCGTTGGATTATTTTTTTTAATTATTGTTTAAAGTTATTCTTGTAAATAGAAGAGAACAAATTGTTCTTAGTAATAAAAAATGTTATATATAAAAATGTTTTATGATGTAGTATATATTTTTTAACTTAATAGCTTTTTCACTTAATCAAATATATACTTATATATAAGTGAAAGCAATTGCTCTTAATCTATCAAATAATTTTGTTACATGCACTAATATTGTAGATACTTTTATATGTGATATGTCTAAAATAACTAATTGAAATTACTACTTCAAATATATCTCGACAAAATTTTTCTGACATAATACATTGAACTAATCCATTCTTAATTTAATAAAATTTCAAAGTATCTTGAAAGTATCTAAATTAAGTAATTAAATTAAATACTAAATTAATCTTCATTTCTAAAAGTCATAATTTAATTAACTAAAAGTCTATCTTGATATATTTTGAGAACAAGATTTCGCAATGATTACAACAGAAACAATTAAATTCGACAAGATGATCTAAATTGGCCATTTTGATTTCAGACACTGGGTTACATCGTTGTTACAGTGACGTTTTGTCTGCAGCCTTTGGTGCGCTATGCCTGCGCACGTCTGCAGGGTCTCCTGAGATTGTTGTTGGCAGACATCTTCCTGCTCGTCGCTTTTCTAGGCACGGTCAACGTCTGGCGAGGTATTTGGACTCTCCTGGACCTTTGGTTATTTCCTGAGAACAAAACGCTCTCCTGCTGGATTACCCATTTAGGTTGCTTCATTCTTTTAGTTCTGTTGAAGTGTAGTAACAGCATTCTAACGCGCGGCGTTTACAAGGATGCTAAAGAAGATGACGGCAAATGTGTTTCATTTCCACTTCATTACTTACGATTTTTCTTCAAGGTATATCTTATTTTTAAGACATTTAAATTACAATTTTGCATTGTATTTTTTATTTTTATTGCACACATTTTCTGTTAAATAGTTTTATAAATTAACTAGCTGAATCTCTGAAATCTTTGAAACATATATTATATCAAATATGATATTTATATGACATCCCTACGACATCCTTGTGAAATCCTTATGACATCCTTATGAAATCCTTATGACATCCTAATAACATCCTTATGAAATCCCTATGACATCCCTATAATATCTCTATAACATCTCTATGACATCTCTATGTCGATGGTTCTGACACAAAAATTTTTTTGTGTAAACATAAAAACAATTTTATATATTAGTAAAAACATGTTCTAAATAAATGTACAATCAGAAAAAAGTAATTATTTTTATTTATTTTTATTTATGAAAAACATGAATTTCTGTATAAAAAAGGATTATTTTGCTTCTTTGAGAGAACATTATCACTTCACGTGATATAAATACAAATATAGTCATACACATTGATTTTCACTTGAAATGAATTTTCGACATTTAAATCAACTGATATTAATATTAAAAAATTATGTCACTGTCCAATTCAGTTATAAATATCTCAAATACCAACCACAATAAATTATTAAAAACTTTCAAAATAACATTATTCAATTGCAATATTATAAATTAATTTAGTCTGTTCCCATTTTATCTTTTTTCTTTTGTATCATTTCTTCTTTTAATTTGTATTATTTTTTTTCGATTTTATTAAAAAAAAAGTTGTTTGTTTAGTCAACTTTTGTTGTTAATAAAATAACTTGCGACTTTACAGGTGGAACGAGAAGAGAAAGCAGCACGTCGACGAAATCTTGCAGTGGCATCTCACGCGGAAGGAAACGAAAAGGACGCGGAGAAACTACTGAACCAAAATTTAACCTCAATTATCCCGGCGAACAACGAGTCCCTGGCATGACGATGATGAACGTTTTGTTGTTATCAACAACGAGAAAGTTTATATCGAAGGAGAAATAGAAAAAGCTTTTTACGAACGAACAAATTGCAAGCGTTCAATTCCAATGACAGACTAAATGGCATCAGTAAAAGGATGCTCTACGAAAATAATGACCAATCAAAAGCATGTATCCGTTGACAATTGTATCATCCGAATTAACAACGAAACGATTAAAGTGTTGAGCTATAAAAAACGAAAGATGAAGATGAAGAAATAAAAAAAAAAAAGTTGATTAAAGTGCTTGTTTTCGATGATACTTAATAATGTTATGAATGCCTCGCTTGAACTCGCAAATTAAACCAATTAAAAGAGAACAGACTATATCTTTGATGAGTGCATCGAATCTCAAGCGATTTCTCATTTGAAATCTTCTTAAAGTTATTATTTATTGAATAATTACAATCGCGAGAAATTATCGATTGTATTATTCAATGGAAAATTAAAATTTGATTTTCATTGAAAAGCAAGGCCAGCTGTTGAAACTGTGAATTAAGTAATTTAAACATTGCGGTTTTTCCATGAAAAATATAGATTAAATTAGATTGTCTTTGTTTATTTACTTTTTGTCTTGGTAAATTAAATTTTATGACGTTGTACAACATTATTGCTTTATATATAAAATAATATATTTTAGTATTAATTGAAAGAAGTATTATTTTGCAATAAAATATGATAATTAGGAAGTACAAGTTTCAATTTTATACTCAATTCTGGTCAGATATCATATCATCTTCGGCTTGATTTGTATTTTTGGTTTTCAATTTTTTTGCAAATTACTCAACTTTTTATACAATTGAACATATTTTCTAGATGATATTTTCAAATCTTCTATTGGAGAAAATTGTATTTTAAATGAATTTTTTAAGTCACAATTTATTAATCAAAGTAATGAATTGCAATTATTTGATCATAAGATAATATTAGTGGAACATATGAATTGATTATTATTCTATTAATATAATTGTGCTGAAATATCACGTTTAAAATAAGACTTAAGTATTTTTAAAAAAATCTAGTCACGATAAATGTCCGGTTATGAACGAACAAAATAATACAAAAGAACACTTAATTAATCCCAGTTACAAAACCCAAATTTGACAAATTCAACAAAAACAATCACGCAATTTTTAAAATTTATTTTGTTTAACTATTCTATGAAAAATAATCACATTACGAAGACAAATAAAACTAGATAGTGATTAAAACCTCTAAATAGTTTCTGAAATGTTAATTAGTGTTGTATTTAATTTGTGTCTTCTGTTTGTTAAGATACGAAAGTTGTGTAATTCACAACATTTCCCGAATAAAATCTAGCGATGAAGTTCATTGCGCAACTCTGCTAATGATAAGAAAATCATACTCGTGAAATGCATGAGAGCTTGTTAAGAGCCAAAAAAAAAAATATAAATCGTAAAATGATAATAGACAAAATACTGCATTTATGTAAATCTCTAACAAGTTGATACTTGTTTCTTAATGAATCAAATTATTGTCTACAACTAAAAAGCAGATATTACATTACTACGTTCGTTAAATGTTCATTTAAGATGTAATTAAGTAACGATTTTTTTGTCTTTGTTAAATCGTAGTGATAAACTATAATAATAAGTTGCGAGTTAAGCTTAAGTGTAGTAACAAAACGGGGTTGAAGAGATTTTTGAATATTGAATTGTAAATAATTTTGAGGACAAAGTAAATGATAGAACAAATCATCCTAGGAATGTAATCAGTGCATTCATAATTGACCGAAAATCGCACGTACAGATGTTGTATATAAAATGTGTATGTAAAATGTTATGTAATCAAGATCCATTTCCATAATATATATTCATATTTATTGTACAAATACTTTTGCATTACTTTTATTCATCCGTTTTGAAAGGAGTTGAAATTTTCGCACATTTTGGTTGGTTGGAAAAAATGTTTCCCAGCGGGAATGCAAATTGTTTTTGTTGAACAACAAAAAAAAGGACATGTTAGAAACATGGCGACGGGACCTTGGATAACAATGTTAATACACGTTGCACACACGAGATAAGCGGATCATTGTGAATTGGCCTAAACCTTTTCTCTTCGAGCATCCTGTTACACCCCGCAGTTTGTGCTCTTGTACGGTAATTACGACGTCATGGCATACTAATAATTAATGAACTGGAAGTAATGACGGAACAATGGGACTATGTGGGAAGTGCTTAGTTCTGCGACGAGCTACTGCCCTTCTGGCCTATATTTATTATATTTACGAAGCGCCAATATAGCAGGCCAATATCGACGGAAGGAAGACCGACCGACAGATTCGAATCCCTGATTCTTTCCGTCCGCTTTTAGCAAAATCACAGCGACGATGCAGCGTCGACGTTGCTCGATGGCGTTTTTATGTTACAGAAAGAGAAGAATAAGAGCAAAAAAAAAAGAAATAAAGAATTGCACTTTAATACAGTGGACTTTCAATTTAAGTTTTTTTTAAAAGGCAAAAGTAGATTAAGGACTTTTTTCAGAAACTTATTTATGACTTTTTGATTAATGATTTTAGAAAATAGATTAGGATATTGGTATTTTTTTGATAATATTGGAATATGGGTTGAAAAAAGAACTCTAACAAAGTTTATACTTTATACTTTTAATACTAAGTGTCGCGGGAAGGTTTCTTAGCGCGCTGAGATGTTCCTCGCAAGAATGAACGCAACAAAAGTGAACGAAAAGAAGTATCAGAACATACACGTAAACTACAACCAAAATTATGATTTACAATCTTTTCATTGTCTATTACATCTGCAGAGAAAGGCCGGAAAACAGCGACGAAAGTTTCCTGTAGATATCATAAAAATTACATTCCTAAAAAGACAGTTTTTCTTAAACCTAACATGTGTCTCGCAGACACTCGCGGACGATCGCATACTTTAGTATCATAAAAGATTGAGTTTTGTAGTTTTACTTTTATATCTAAAGACAAAATTCCAACACGCCCCCTCAAAAATCAATCTTTTAAAATATTTGATTATAAGAATTTTAAACTATATACATAACCTAATTTTTATATACTAGGCATTTCATTCATGAACTAATAAACCTTCCTTTGACATATACCTGGGAATATACATGTGGTTCAACATTTGTTGCTTTGGATTAGGGAAACCCAGAAAACCTAATCAAACCACTTAAATCATAATATTTATAATTAATCGCTCTTATTCTAAACTTAGTTCTGATCTAAGTTCTACAAATCTCGGTGTTGGCAATGGCTTGGTAAAAACATCAGCTATTTGAGAACCTGTGGGAATATAAAGAAGTTTAATTACATTTTTCTCTACTTGTTCCCTAGAAAAATGATATTTTATATCAATGTGTTTAGATCTTTTGTGATTAGTAGGATTATTAGCA
>JABFPJ010004419.1:0-13856 GCA_022817425.1 Gryon sp. ZL-2020 | reverse complement strand
GTTTTTTTTTTTTTTTTTTTTTTGTTTTTTTTTTTTTTTTTTTTATACGGAAAATATACCCCTTTTTGCAGTCTTTTCTTTTTTTGTCATGCAAACATGAACTGTCAGTATCAATTCAAAAGCAACGAACTCAAACGACATTTGAGTTCGTTCACCTACGAGAGCTTGGGTTTTTTGAATCAAACGATGAAAAACATCATATGCAAATGCAACATTTACGTTAACGTAATACATCATTTTGCAATGAAATTTAGTTTATGATCAAGTTTATATAGTGAATGTTGGAGAAGATATTTTATATTAGATAATGAATAATAAATTGAATATAAACAAGTTTTTCTAATGTAATGTTATATATTTTAGTGTTGTATAAAAAATGCTTAAATTTTATTTATGTTTTTTCAATAATATCCTCATCAAAATGGAGAATATTGTTAAGGATGTTAAGAATTTTATATATAAAAAGAAGATATTTTTATATACAAAATAAATTAATAGTATAAAATAATTTGTTTCTTAATAAAGATTTTTAAACATTTGCAAAGTAAAGAAAACCTTTGTTTATTAGTGCAGAATAACTCAATTCATTTTCCAATTTCACTTTAAAATAATGTATAATGTAAGCGTTAAAATGCAATATTGATCACAGTATATCTTTATTCTAATGTCCATTATTTAAATACAACGTACAACATAAGTTTCCATTCGTAAATTTATTTGTAAAAACTGTGGTTAGTTATTACAATAATGTATCGGGGCGAGTTGTAACATATGTTGCAGATGTCCTTGATGTGGTTTAGTGGCGAGTGAACCTCTTAACAGACCCTTTCATCATATATTTCACCACATTGTATGAAATACTAAGGTTTTATAAACATTTTTCCCATGCACCTTTTTTTGAATCTTCAATCATTTATCAAACCAAATTTATTCCACAAACTTGAATTTATACATGTATTTTTTACTTATTGAACACATCTATTATTATCTACTTAATAAATTTAATACACAAAGGGATGAAATAATGTTAGTTCACTTAATTTTGTTTCAATCCAAATCAAAACGTATTTTTACATGAATATAGGCTGATAGCTTTTTTATTGAAATTTCGCTCGAATATCTTATTCAAGAGTATGTTCGTTCATTATATTCAAATATAGTAATACAATTATTGAAGACCGTTCAGAGAAAAATTATATCGCGTGACTTCCATAAAAATGCCATAAATTAACATTTTCTTCGGCGTATTTATGCATAATCAATAATGTTATGATAAATAAAATGCAATTTTAGTTTACTCGTCGTTGATAAATGAGTTATCTTGTTTATGTTACAAAAAATAAAGCTAAATGAACTTATGAAATTAAGCCCACAAAGCTGATGATTTTGTTAATACATAATTACATTTTATAAATTCAATGCTCTGAATGATAAAGTGGAAATGTCCTCTTTTTTTACACTCTTTGCGCGCCTTGATTTTGGATGCGTAATTTAAATTATCAAGCAGAAATCGTTTTGACGAGCCGCACAAACAACACTAATTAACAAAATTAAGGCGAAAGAAGTTGGCAAAAGCAAATTAGCGATGATTAGTATAATGCATTGTAAATATAGACAGCACGTTGCGAATATACCCAGCGTGGATGTGTTTACCAAACGTTGGGTTTGAGGAATTATTAGCAATTGGGGGAATTTAACGGGTACTCCTCCGAATGAAATTTATTCTATCACTGCGATTCGCGAGAGAGCGCGCGCGTGCGCTCTAATAAATGTTTGTGAAGAGCGGGGGATTAGGTTTCGCTTCGCAATTGCATTTCCTGTAACGGTAACGAAAGCAACCAAGGAGCGCCAAGCAAAATACCCTTTTCGTTTTCCATCAACCGTCACCCATATAACTTTATTCAACTTTTCCCACTCTTTTTTTTTACACTTCCAATTACAAAATATTTCATTTCAGTTGTAAAAAAGTGCTAAAAGAAATTGTTACACATTTCTTTTGTTTAAACATTTAATTAATTTTTTATATTTTATTCTTTTATTTTTTTTGATTTTTAAATATTTACGTATTTTTGAATATAAATATATTAAAATACTACTCAATTTATATGAAAATATATATAGCCCTATTAAAAAAAGTACGTAATTTCTTACGTACTAAATCGCGTAATAAATTTCTTCAATACAAGTATTAAATAATATGAGAAATATGAGATTTTTTTTGTTATGTTTTAAATATATGCAAATGGTACAGTCAACTTATATACCTCTGGACTCAACTTGCTTACGAGAAACGAAGCGCCATCTTGCGGCAAACTTTCTAAAAGTGCTGCCATTTTAATTATTTGGCGGCAACCGTATTAAAAGTTGAATAATTCAAATAGCAGCTTTCTTGTTAGTAAGTTTGCCGCAAGGTGGTGCTTCGCTTCTCATAAGCAAGTTGAATCCAGAAGTATATAAGTTCACTGCAACATTTGAGTATTTAATTAAAACAAAATCTAATATTTTTCATAATATATAAATAATATTTGTATCATACTATGAAATAATTTATTCCGTAATTACGTAACGTTTTGGCATAGAAAATTACGTGATTTATTACGTAAAAAATAACGTAACATAAGATTTCTTGGTTACCGAAAGGCGCCAAATATTTCAAGTTTTTGAAATTATAATATTTAATTTAAAAAATCTAATATTTTTTATAATATATAATATTTGTAACATATTATGAAGTTTTTTATTGCGTAATTTATCACGCAAGAGTTTTGGTACAATAATATAATTATTTCATGAAAATTGAAGAAAGTGATATTTTAATAGAAAAAGTCATTCTCTCAATGTGAAAACGTAGAACATTTGTCAACAGAAAGAACTTGCAGAACATCTTATTTAACTTAGCTCCTCTTATTGGTTATATTTGCGAACCAGCTACACTAGCCTGCGGGCTTTTGAGTTGTCATTATGCTTACGAAATATTGGAATAAAAGAAACGTGGGATGAAAAAGAAATCCCCAATTGAATAAGGCATTCATACAAATATGTATTATTGTTAAGGGCTTGCAAATCGTGTCACAAAATCTGTTTCTCAATTTAATGACTTACAAGTATTCTTTATATAATAAATTCCCAATAATACATAAGATAT
This sequence comes from Gryon sp. ZL-2020, assembly GCA_022817425.1. Taxonomy (NCBI): domain Eukaryota; kingdom Metazoa; phylum Arthropoda; class Insecta; order Hymenoptera; family Scelionidae; genus Gryon; species Gryon sp. ZL-2020. Next base: position 10,711 of record JABFPJ010004419.1, on the reverse strand, counting down.
GTCATAATCTTATACACATATTTATACTTCATCTTTTTGGGAATATCAAATAGCTTTTCATTATTAAATACGATACAATTATTTCTTTACAATGAAAACATATATTTCGAATAAAAAATATTTCTTTATTAAATAAATTTATTTCTACTTATTTTACAAAAATAGGCACTAATAAGTAAAATATAAATACATATATACCTTCAGAAGCGTGAAGGTAAGAATAAATTTCATTTAGCATATAAACTCCCATCATTTCCATTGTACTTGGATATGTTCCTATAACAACTATTTCTAACATTGTACCTGTCATTTCAAACACAAAACACATTTGAAAAATTACATAAAGAGTTATATTTGACGTTAACCTGAAACAATGTAAAAACAAAAAAATTATAATTATGTTACTTTGCATATAATTAATTTTTAATAAAATAATCATTAATTGTATACCCTTGTTCAATAAATATAGATTATCGAAATAAAAAATCCTTTGCCAAAATAATATAAAAAATGCAACAGAAATTTCGTATACAGTATGCGATTTTTTTCTTGTATAATTTTTTATTAACTTGAAGCTCTAAGAAAATATGTGTGAGCATATACATGCTCAAAGTTTCAGATTAAAACCAAATGTATTATTTCATCACATTTAATCTCAATAATTCATGCCAAATTATATACGAAAAATCGCATACTGAATACGAAATTTCTGTTGCATTTTTCATCCTAATTTGGCAAATGATTTTATATGCCGAAATTTTACATTATTTAAAAGAGGGTAAATTTATACAATTAATGAATACATTAAGGTGATTCTTCAGCTATATAAGAACAGAAAGGATAGAACTAATGATGACTTCATTAGCGGGAAAGAGAAGCAGCGAATTCGACTGAAGAATCATCTTAAATACTTACTGTTTGTCATATGTTGATAATTGATTTGCCTGAGAAGTGTAACAATCATAGTTGTTTTCTTTTAATTTTTGTTGTAACTTTTTAATATCGCCACTATTCATTATCAATAATGAAGTATTTATAATAAAAAGTACAGTTTTTACTGAGATCCAATAGAGAAATTTACCAACTGGAGCTGTAACACAAAAAATATTATTAATTATTTTTATTCTCATGAATAATTATTATTATAAATTTACCTAATTAACTTGAACACAATTAACGTTAATTTATATTATTGAAACAAATATATTTGTAATCAAATAAATATCAAAATCATAAACTAAACACCATATATTAAATTAATAGAAATTATTATATTCAAATATCATATTTGAAACTGTATAAGAGCAGTAATAAAGACTCAATTTGAATGACGGTATCATTATTAGTTCAAAATACAATAAAATATAACTCACAGTCAAAAGTGCATGTTTCAGATGATATTCCGGTTCTGAAAGAAGCCTCATTAAAAAACATATCAGCGACAAAAACTGGTTCCATAAGTAATGTCGAAATGATCCATCCGGCAGTGAAAGCATAGTAAACTCTCGTTGTCTTTTCAGGTGTATAATCTGTTGGAAACAATTTCAAAGAGCTCCTGCAAGAAATTACATTTACAAGTCATTAGAAGGTTATTTCAATTTGAACAATTGAAACACTCTGTACAATGTATTTACTGAAAGTAACATATAACTTTGTACATTTATCGTGTCTTTTTTATGAAAAATAAGAACTTCATAATTAAAGTTAGAAATAAAGTTTCTCCATTAAAAATCAGAGACATATCTCCATTATCCACAAAATATCACCGCATTCATTACCTAGTATTCCACCATGTATTTAAAATCATAGAAGTTTGCCATAAATGTGATACGATGATCAAGCATCTAGTCATGTGTCCTGAAACAATGAAAAACATTAAATGTTAACATTTTTGATTTAAGAATTTAAAATGAATTTGAATGAAAATATCATTTATCTCTTACCCCAAATGAAGCAGAAGTGACTTCCTTGCATCAAGTCAAATTTAAGCACCACTTCAAATATAAGTGCCACAAAATATAATAACAAGAATATTTCCATATCTCTGCCATGTTGGTTGCGGATTGATGGATAAACAATGTATGCCGAGAGAGTGAAGAATACACAGGCGATACTCGTAATAAATACATACAAATCCCTAATAAATATTACGAAATTAAGTTAAATAATACAAATAACTATGTACAAAGGATACATAGTTTCAATTTAAACTAATCAAATTAAATATACTTTTTTCAATTTATATTCAAAATATTATATTAATTTTTATTATTCGTCACAATTACTATAAATGTCACAATTTGTATTATAAACTTTTTCTTCATGAAATGAAACGTATTAAATTCAATAATACTTACAATTGCATCTCCTCTCTTAACGATACATATAGTGTTCTTTTCGTTATTCCATTGTTTGTTTCCATATTTATACAATATCGATCATACTTATATAATCCATTATTTCCGTCGACTAACAAAATCCCATTCTCTGTTATCCTCCAGCCTTTGTTCACTAGTTGTAAATCATTTATTTTACTTTGAAATATGTGGAGTCCATATTCTAAAATGAAATCAAATCATTTTACGTTTTCGACATAATATTTACTCAATAATATAAAACGGATAACGAGCTTCACAGTGACAATAAGCGAAATTATTTATTAAAATTAATGAATAGGAAAATTTAGGAAATGTATCAATCGAGGCACAATATACAAATTGTATAATAAATTATACAATATAATAAATTTATTTATATGTTTGTGATGTATAAAAAGAAATTTCACAATTTAACAACCATTATTAAAAAAGTATAATAATTATTAAATGTATAATCATATTACATTTAACATTCATGAATTGTTAGAAATTTAAAAGATACATGTATAATTCAAGTAAATTATTATTATGAAGTTACAACAAAAAAGTTTACTGTGCAAAGTTAACTTAACAAACTTGTTAAAAAATGTTCAATACAGCTTCCACAGCTTTTTTATTTGATGAAATATATTTCATGTGGAATATAATATATTTTTATTTGGAAACATATTTCACGTATACAGTCTTACCATCACCAGATTGCATAATTCCTCTCAGTTCATTAACTTCTTTAAAATCCTCTTTCATGATTTCTTTGTGCAGCGATGGTATTTCCAGGTATGATTCTAGCACACTGTCATTGTAAAAGTTACATTGTGAAACACATAAATGAGTATCACAATAACTAATTGGTTTACATACACGAATAATGATTTCATCTTTTAACGAATAACTATTTGCAACGCAATACTGTTTGTAAAACAATGAGATGTTCTTGTTATTTATCTAAAAATGAGAAAAATATATATTACTTTTTCAATGGAAACAGCATTTTAGGAAATAAACTAATTAAATGTATAATGAAAAGAGAGTTTATATATTTGGTTTTGGGTTTTTGGACCTAAGAGAATTAGTCCGTGTTGTTAACACGAATTTGAACCACTTCTGTATAAACTGAAAATATTCCCTGATGAATACATAAAATTTCTCACTGCAACCTTCAATTTTGCATTTCGATCAATGATGGCGAACAATTGAAGTGCAAATTACTTTTACAATGCAAATTAAATGTATTATTCGTCATAGAAATAATTTTAATTATAAGTAACACGCAATTTAATGAACTGAAAATAATTACTTATATAAATGTACTTTTAAGGTTTAAAAGTTTACTTTTTACAATCAGATTTACAATATCATTCTATTTTCCAATTAAAATTTTATTAAAAAAAATAAAGTTAATGAAAAAAATATTCTTACCGTCAAAGTAAAATTTCGAATTGAAAACTGTGAATAAAATGCTTTGAAATCAACAACGACATCTGTTGGTGCACATGAGATACTTTCTTTTCGAACAGTTGAAAAACTTATGTTGTAACGAACAAGTTGCTCTTTTAATGTCATATCACGTTTCGGCACGCATGATCTTGTCCCGTAATCGAAATCTTCATGAAAATAGCAACAATTGTGTATATCTGCAATCCCATACGTATTCGTAATAGTTGCAAAAAATATTAGTGCAATAATTTTCATGCTCTTCATTTTTTTTTTTTTTTTTTTTGTAATCACAAAATGGAAAACCTGAAAAAAATAAAATATCATTAGACAATTTGTACAGTGTGCAAATGCCTGGATCACTTTTCCAAAAGGACAGAGATACTTTTAGCAATAAAAATGTTGATAATTGCAAAAATTAGAGTCCAGGCATTAATGTACATAGCAGGCATTGATATTCATAGTAAACAGATTCTAGTTTAAACACGTATTAGGCAATATATATTCAGTATACCATATCTCATATATCAATATTCGAGAGTTTCATTTATCCCGTATTAATACCGTAACTTTAATTTTGTACGAAAATAACGACAAATAAAGTGCACTTTATATTTTCAAAAAAATAAATATGATATTTAATGTTTACAGCTCATTTTTTTCTTTGTGACGTAATATCGAAGTTTAAATTTCGCATTAATGCATTGAAATATGAGAATACACAGAAATCCATATATAAATGAAAAATGTACGACCGGACGCTACGGTAATTGAACATTTTTAATATGTACACAGTCAAATTTTATATTTCTATAAAATTATATATATAACCTACATAATAATTTAAAACTCCATTTTATTTGTGTGAAATTATGTTGATAAAATTATAAAAAATATTTATTTAATACAATTTTACATACCTGTTTTTAATCATTCTCCGAAATTATTCACTGTTTATATATTATGTATATATATGTATATATATAATGTTAAATTCAACACAAATAAAAATTTTCACTTCACACGTAAAATAGAATTAAGCTTCGGTTTAATTGTCAAAAATGTAACTTTGACATTTATTTATAACTGTTTATATTTCTTCCTATATTTTGAGGTTATCAATTTAGAGTCTAATATAGTCGGCATGAAGCGATACAAATGAACTCAGTTAAATGTTCAATTCAATCACACCTCGAATGAAATTAATGATTAAGTTTATTTTATTATCTATATATTTTTAGAAAATTATTTTTAGAAATACATTTTGTTATTCTTATCACTAATTATTTCGGACTGAAAATGAATTCTATAAATAGCTTTGTAATGAATAACATTAAGTTCAATGATAAATTTGTAAAAGGTTGTTCATTATTAATAATACGCTGTTGTAAGAAACATATATTGTTTTTATTATAATAATTCGATTTCTGGTCTCGATTTTATCTTTGTGAAAGAATTTTCAATCAGCCTCATCAAACATATATGTAAATTAAAGTTTGATGACGCAGACATATCGTTAAATATATTTCAAGTGTAAAAAGTGTGAGTGTAATGATATATCTTTTGAAATTACCATTTCATAATGATATATATATATCCAAATAATGATATATCGGACAAATATATGAACTTATATTTGTTGAAATATATTTTCACAAATATGTTTGAATATATTTAAAAATTTTTTTTGTATTTTGGCGAAAATACGATTTAGTAATATTTAATATATAATTAATTAATATATAATTAATATATATATAATTAATATATAATTAATATATAATTTAGTAGTAAAAATATATTTAGTAATAAATATATATAAATTCACCAAAAATTTAGACAAAAATATATATTTTGGATATATTTTGTATATATATAATAATACGGATAAAATATATATTAATATATTAAATATATATAATATATATAAAACATATATTTGATGTATATATTTTCAATATTTAGTCAAAATATAAAGTAAAATTATATTCAATATACATTTAAAATATATTTGTATATAAAATGTGCAAAACTCACACTTAAATGTATATATTTCGTCCGTGAGGGAATTTTTGTCATTTCGTGACTGACGAGCACGGGTCACACTAATTGCGGAATGAGAAATTTATCAGAAAATGAACAAAGATAAAGATTTAAATACAAATTCAATTATGAAAGTGATATCTTCCTGATAAAAAACGGTAACTTAGAATTCGGCGATTGATAAGATATTTTTAGTTAGTATTTCTGTAACCTTAACCTATTTCTGCTTATTTTATTAAAAATTCAAGGTATCCCACCAGACTGAAAATATATTTTCAAATTATATGAAATACATTTGTCTGAAAACTATATATTTGCGGCAATAAATTAATATATAATATTTCAAATATATTTTAAGAAATATATTTTATATTCTAAATATATGCCATATTGCCACAATTTATATATAAATTATATATATATATATATATATATATATACATATATTTGTAAATATATTATATATAGTATTTTTTGTATTTCTGATATATTTTGAATCTATATAAAATATATATTTTTAATTTTATATATATAATATATAAAACAATATAATAATTATATATAATATATACAAAACATATATAATTTATATATATTAAATGCGGGAATATGATATATATTTAGAATATGTTATTTAGATATGAGTTTTATATCAATTAATGTAATTAACTAAAAACTTTTTTAGTTAATTTAGTTAGCATTGTCAGTTTTAGCATTGTCAATACTAATATCATTTAAATGAAAACTGTAGGTTATATAAAGTTAGAGCCTCTAATTTGATAATAATCAGTGCACCTATATGCAAAAGACTGATTATGATAACTTGAACCAGAAGTGATAAGGATGCTGCGCATGTCATATAAACGAATACGCTATCTATATGCGCACGATAATGATACAGTGGGTACTCATATCCGAGAATATCATTTCGTTGGATCGTTCGTGCGAGAAATGTTAAAATAACCTTTTTCTTTTTTTTTCATAAACACATTCCTCACGCTCATATATCTTGACATATACGCGTGTCTCATTAGCCTAATGATGCCAATTAATTATCATAAATCCGACGAGAATAATCGTACGATTTCTCGACAGACCAATTATTATTGGCGATGAGATTTCAATAGATGAAAGAAAGTATCATGATACAAACGGTAGAATTAATTATATAATTGATGCGCATTCACTCAAAATGCAAGTAATTGTTTACATAAATTTAGTGATGTATGCGTTGAAAGATCAAATATCTATGGAGTTCCAAGATGGAATAGACATAACCTCAACATTTTCGAAATTGTTTAAAAAAGGTAAATTTATAAAAACAAATGTGTAATTTTTTGTAATTTGTTGTATAAAATATTTTTACAGAAATCAACAGAATAATTTTCTTTTTTTTGTGTAAATTTCCAAGATGGAATAGACATAACCTCAAAATTTCGAATAGTTCAAGAATATTTTTGAAACAAAGATAAATTTATTAAAAAAAGTGCAATTTTTAGTATAAAATATTTGTACAAAAATCAACAGAATCAGTTTTTCGTAAATTTCCAAGATAGAATAGACATAACCATTTTTAATATTTTTGAAGCATAGTTCAATTTATTTTAAAAAATGTATAATTTGTTATAAATTGTTGTATACAATATTTGTACAGAAATCAACAGAATCGTTTTTTTGTAAATGTCAAAGATGGAATAGACATAACCTCAAAATTTTGAATATTTCAGAAATATTTTTGAAGCAAAGCTAAATTTATCAAAATGTGCAATTTGTTGTAAATTCTTGTATAAAATATTTTTACAAAAATAAACAGAATCATTTTTTGACTTTATTTTAAAAAGATTATATAAATTTTAAAAAAGTGAGGTTATGTCTATTTAAACATATAATTAAAATTTAATATTACAGAGTCTGGTGTGGAAATAAGTTCAACTCAATTGGTTACAATCTTGTCAATTATTTCGAAGAAAATAAAAAGAAACACTTTCATTTTTTAAATAGAAGTCCATGTTGTTTTCTCGACTTATATTACTATATTCATTATTGAGCGAGTTTTACGGCTAATGAAAGGGTTCAAATAACTAGTAATTCTAATGCATAGGAAATTTCATATATTATGTACCCCTTAATTTCCGAAACACTCAACCTTCCTGTTACTAAATATCCATTTATGATTAAAGGATATTGACCGATTATTTACAAAATATATTAGTGTACACATAAATTTAATAGACTTGTTTATTTAAACATTGGAATTCCTGAATGAGAAAAATCACATAAAGACAATATCATTTTTAAGCATCATTCAATACACCATAACAATTTTTTCATTTTACAAAAAAAGGTACAAAATTATTGTAATTAAATTATTTAAAAATATGTTATACTTACGGTAAAACGTCCGACTAACCTAAAAATAACATTTTTAATTTCAATTTTAATAGTCATTCTGAAAGTTGTTCTACTTGATTAATTTAATATATTACTATAAACTAGCAACAAATAGTTTAAAATTATTTTTCAAATTGTATTGTTAATAAATTCCGTGATATAATATTATTTGTTATAAATAGTCAGAATTTGTTCGTAATTTAAACAAATGTTCTTTGAGCTAATGTCATTCGTTTCTGTGAATATGAATAACTTTTAAATATGAAAAAACTTTTCTTCCACGAAAAATGGGATGAAAGTAGCACTTTCTCTCCCTAGGGAGGAAAAGTAACTTTTTATCCCTAGGGAGATAAAGTAACCTTCCACTACGTCATTTAAGGGACGAAAATACCTTTTCTCCCGAGGGATAGAAAGTGCAACTTTCGTTCCACTTTTAAGGGAAGAAAGTGAATGTTTTCTCATACGTGCATTGAAAACGCACGTCGGAGAAAATAGCATATTTCGCAACTAGGGAGAAAAGTTACTGATTCTGAACTAGTGTGATGAGACGAGTTTTTCTTACTAGTGCATCGAAATTATCTCTTCTTCCCCCAAAAATGGGATAATAGTAGCACTTTCTGTCCCTAGGGAGAGAAAGTAACTTTCTATCCCTACTTTTTATCTCTAGGGAGATAAAGTAATCTCCCATTACGTCATTTAAGGGATTAAAATACTTTGCTTCTCTGAGGAAAGAAGGTGCTACTTTCGTCCCATTTTTGAGGGAAGAAAAGTTATGTTTTCGATACACGTGTGAGAAGATAGTATATTTCGCAATTAGGGAGAAAAGTTGCCGATTCTAGACGAGTACGATGAGACAAGGTTTTCTTACAAATGCATCGAAAAGATCTTTTTTTTCTTCAAAAAATGGGATGAAAGTAGCACTTTCTCACCCTAGGGAAGGAAAGTAACTTTCTATCTCTCGGGAGAGAAAGTGTCACTTTCATCCCACTTTTAAGGGAAGAAAACGTGTTTTCGTGCGAGAAAAAGAGTTTTTCTCTCGAAAACACATCTTTTCTTCCCGCAAAAGTTGTCTTCTCTCGGGACGAAAGTGGCACTTTCTCTCTCCCTCGGAAGGAAAAGTGTTTTCATCCATTAAATGATGTATTGAAAGACTACTTTCTTTCCCTAGAGATAGAAAGTACGGGTAGAAAGTTACTTTTCCTCCCCAGGGAGAGAAAGTGCCATTTTCATTTCACTTTTCTTCAAAAAATGGAATGAAACATTATTTTTACTATTTTTTACTATTAACTAATAATATATAGCCAGCCATTTCGGCAGAGCAAACAAAACTTAAGCCTTTTCCCACGAGTGAGAAAACTGAACCCTCCGCAAGATTCAGTAATATGATATTTTTCCCTACGAGAGTGGCCAAAGTAACGACTTTTGCACTCGAGCAAGGGAAATAAATGAATTGACAAACTTAATGGCTGATCTCACACATTACTGCCGACAAAAAGAAACAGTAATTTCCCATAAATTAGGCCAACCATAAAACAACATTTTGTTTACAGGTTTTGATTTGAAAAAGCATGAATAATGAAATTGGTAATGAATATAAATGATGCACCTTATATGTTTCTGGATTGGACCAAGAGTTAGCAATGGTTGAAATATGAACGCGGGAGAGCGACGGCGGCGCATCCGTGAAACGAAACGAAATTGAAGCTAGTGACTGTGAAAATTTGGCATGAATTTGGTTTGGGGTGCGTTTTGCGCTTAGATTCGCAACTAACGGGGAATTTGAAACGCGCCAAGCATCTCTATCCCCGGGGTAGGCGTGTCCCTAATATTAGGTTTTAATCATTCAAGGGATGAAATTTTAGGCACGGAGGCGTGGTAGTCTGCTTCTCTGCCGGTTACACCCCTTCAGGCCTGCACACCTTCGTGCGTCTTTCTGCCGTCAAAATCGGCCGTAGTCCTCTCACCTTCCGCATCATACCACTTTCCATAAGTTAATCCAATTTTTTTGTACGCCCAAATTTACGTCATTTCCAATTCGTTTCGTTTCGTTTTCGTTAAGCACCATTTTTGTTATCATTTCAATTATCTCACTTAACTTCACGGAACGGCTAATTTCAAAATTAAGAGAGACGCGCTTGTTAACTCTAATCAGAGGATTACAATTATGTATGATTCAAGTTTGGAAGCAATTTAGCATTTTGATGCTTGTCATTGTGTTGTAAAAAACAATTTTTTTAGTAGTATTAAAATATTATTTATTGTTTTTTTTTTTGGTATTTCCCGTACGGAACAAAATATAAGTCAAAATATATGTCAAAATATATAACTTTTTGCCGCTAAATCCCGAATAAAAAAAAATTGATCACTTTTTGATCAATTTTCTAAATGAGACTAGATCTGATCATTTTGTGATCAGATTCTGATATATTTTTGATCATTTTCAGATGTAACATTTTTATAACAAC
>JABFPJ010004418.1:0-13857 GCA_022817425.1 Gryon sp. ZL-2020 | reverse complement strand
CAAGGACCAGAGTTCAATTCCCAACATCGGAGAATTAAAAAAATAAAAATACACATTTTTAATTAATTTAAAAATTAATAATAACCTTAAATAACATTAAAAAATCAATTAAGAACTAAAAATTCGACATGTCCCATTTTTTATTGTTAAAAATTGAAAAATTAATTAAAATAAAACCAGTACTGGTAGCCAGTACTGGCCCAACGTAATACAGTGTTTAATTGCCAATATTGCGCCAACGATGAAATACAACGGTCGACCACTGATCGCCATTACTGGGCCTTTAATGAGCCAATTTAAAATTTCCATCTGGGTATTGATTGATCTGTTAGCTTGGTATATTTTTTGTGGACAACTTCCATGACCAAACTCGGCTAAATACTTGACGCTCTGATGAAATTTCAATCGTTCACGAGCACATCAATTCGACAGTAACATAGCAGAAAAGTCAAAAAAGAATTTCATGCCAACGCTCATAATGATTTCAGCTCGCGTGCCGGTCAATTGACGTTGACAGTAATTTAATTAAAATTGTATATCGAAGTACTTTTTCTGGCTCCGGGAATCCTACGCCTCCTGATGTGAATATTTGTTGCGAAATTTGTGTTCATCAAGTAAATGTGAAATTATTGAACGACAAGGACCAAATGAAATGCCAGAAACCACTAACGATATCTGACGTGTATGATAATAAAATTAACAGTTTATGAAAATTAAAAATTATACAACTTTAAATTTAAGAGAATAATAAGAATAATAGTGAAAGTTAAATTTTTCAATTCAATTTCAATTTTTATTCACGTAAATATTACAATCTCACAAACAGATTTTTTAATTTAGTTATAATTTTTATCAAGAAAGCATCAATTGAGAGTTTTTGAACAAAAGTAGCAATATTCACTTGCAAAATTTGCAAGTGAAATGCTAATTAAATGAGGTACAATTATGACGATTCGCGGAATCATCGATCAGGTTTGCATGGTCATTAACACGATCCGACGGAACTGGTGCGACAAGAGCCCCTCGGCCACTCCCAAAAAAGTGTAATTACCACAACCGCGCCGATATCATACTTTGTAATCAAACTTTTTAATCCACGTTAATCGATGGTATAACTACTGTTACTTTTTTCATTCAAAACTCAAATTACAATGCTTAGCTCAACGTAATAGTTTACTTCAAGAATTTTTCCCTCATTTTTTATTATTAAAAAAGAGTAGTTTTATTCTTGAAATATGCAATTTAAGAAGTTACAAAAAGATTATCATAAAATAAACAATATTTATTAGGGTTTGTTCAATAAATTTAAATCGAAATTAAGTTGAGAAAAAGTGTCTATAAGTTACAAAAAAAGGTCCATTATTTGAAGCGTTAAGATTGTGATTACAAAATATAAATTACAAAAAAAAGCAAATTTAACATGCAACGACCGCGACCTCTGTTTAAATTACGTGACCACCACGTCGTTCGATCGCAAAATCAACAGTGTTTTCTGCTTGAACCAACAGCTTTTTACGATGAGCCGGAAAATAAGCTTTATTCATGGCACATTGGCTTCCCACAGTGCCGTGCCATTCAACGTATATTTGGCCATATCGACACACAACTTTTTCGTCCTGTTTGGGTTTCGTTCTTGTGTATTAATTGAACATAACGTACAAAAAAGTGCTTCGCTGTTAATTTTTAGTCACTGAAGTGTATAAGATCTCCTTTAAGTTTGAGTTATATCGTATATATTAAACTATATTCTTACTTATAGAATACTTAAAAAATTATTTTAATATCAAAATTATAGATTAAATTTTATATAAGTATTAATTACTTAAAATGATTGCCATAAATTTCATTAAAATATGAATTTACGACATTGACGTTTAAAATGTTCGAAATATTGTTGCAGAAAATTAAAACTTAAACTTAAATTTGAAATTCATTTTCGTCAAACTTAAGTAGAATAAAATTTCACCATAAATTAATGTTTAAGCTTACATTTACCGTAAATGATTATTCAATTATTAAACTTAATCGATGTTAAAAGATAAAAGATAATTTCCAAATTTCTCTTTTTTCGGCATAATTTTCGTCAATTCGTTCATTTAAAATCAATCTTTTTCCCTTTAATTTCGTAATATAATCAATATACACATGTTTTCAAGAGAAAGTTTCATGCCCAAAATGGAGTAATCGATCAAATTATCTTTGTGTTCGATCGGGTCGTTGTTTTTTCTCGTGTTTCCTCAATTGCTGTCTTTAAAGTCAAGAAAAGAGCCGATAAGTGGTATAAAGCAAGATACAATGTTAAAATCATGGCAAAAGTATTTCTTCTTTCTCCCCTTATTAACCAATTTTATTATCCTTTCTTTTTAAACGTTACGTTCAAATCAGACACGCATGCAAAAGCCAACACGAGTCGAACAAATGTCGAACAATGCTTGAAACTTCCGGTTAATGTTCGTGGCGGGCTTTAATAAATCATGAGCGAAGTGATAAAAAGACGTACGTACAAGACATCAATCCACGCGCATTTTATTTCGTGTTTGACTCTTTTTTTTCCTACTAAAGTCCTGTTATCAAACTCATGAACATTCTATTCTGGTGCTGACGACGTATTGCTATTTCCTTGGAAGGCAGAAGAGGCATTAATTGTTTTGTCAAACAAGATACGATGTCAGAGACAACATCAGTATGTGCATGTTGTGTTTTACGTGATGCACAAAGAGAATAGTGGTGAATAAAAATATTGATGATTAAATAAACAAAACTGTAAACAATTTACTAATGAATGTAATTAATTTATTCACTTTTAAGTACATACGATTAATAAAAAAAAAACTTCATTCTAATTTGTAATTAAACTTCCAATCAAAAAACTTGTTGTTACTAAAATAGTATTTTATTTTTTTCGTAATGAAATTTAAATTGTATAAATATTTTGTATATTTACAAAATAATTGTTTAAAGCAAACAAAATTGCATGAATATTTTAATTTTGAAAATAGACATGGTCAGACGAGAGAGACACTGCGAATGTCTATGGGAACAAGAACAACACTCGTGGTGTGAAGGCATGTGCCGTTTCCCGAGGCCGTTGGAGGACGTGTCGCGTTATGCATTTTGATATTTGTCGCCGAGTGTGGTTGACAAAAGAAAATAACCGGAGAGCGTACAAACTGACTGTCGTTTCATTCCTAGCGTGTGATCTCGTGATAAAATATCTTCAGGACAAGTGCTTCCTGCGGACAAAATAATCGATGCATTATTATTACTATTTTGACAATCCATTTGGTTACGAAAGTAAAATTGGATATTAAAGTAAAAATAACTATTTTACTTTTTCATCGGACATCTTTTTTTATCTACTTCTTCTTCTTCTCAGCATTGCTATTATTTACAGTAAAAATATTCATATTCATTTTTTTTATTGTAAATGTTTGAAGTAATAAAATTGTAGACTTTCATTCATATTGTTTCATATACAGAATCATGGCTGCTCGTATCTTAAAGTGCACTTGAGCGATCTAATGATAATGTTTTTTGCCGAGTTATTACGGTTTTGTTCTATGAACACGTATATATGATATCAAACTAAGATCCGGTTCTGATGTGAACCCGCAGCAGCTCAATATGAATATCAAATGTGTCTGATAAAGAGCTCGATATATATATTTCAAAAATAAAGTTTGTAATCTCGAATATATTGTGACTAAATCGCTACTACTTTCAAACGATATCTCGCAAAGTCGATGCGGAACAATAATACGGAAATTGTACGATAGCAATGATCGTCGATATTTCTTACACTTTATTACACATTTCTTATACATCGCCTTCTTCTTTACCTTAATGCAAAATTCCTTGGTATAAATTATCTTACGATAATTGTTATCATAAATTATGACATCCATTACTTGATGATAAATTTTGATATTCAAATTTAAATTCAAATTTAATGATGTTCATTGAAAAGCTTAAGCTTGCAATTGAATTTAATTGGGAAATTGAAGCGACTTAATATCAACAAACTATTTGAAATAATTTTGCCAAGCCAACATTTACATTGCCGATTAAAGCGCAATTAGTGCAAAATATAATTCATATATTTACAGTCATCTTAATGATAAACAAGTAATTGAACGAGTTATTAAAATCAACATTTCCTGCTTCAGTAAAAAACATTCAAAATTGTACACCGACCAGAATATTATTTATTAACAGCACTTTCTCAAGCAAGGACCTGGTATTGGCTCGGACCGTAAGGCGGTATTTTTCGATTCGCCGGTCAATTTAAAGAGATTGCATACACTCATAATTAATCTATAATCTGAGCGAATCACGCTGCCAAAAAGAATCCGCTCGATTTATTTCACTTGCCAATCTTATCTCGAAACTTTCTCGAAAATATTTTCAAAAGTGCCTTCGACATTATGGCTTATTATAATTATTCATATTATTATCTATAAAGGGAACAAAAAATGATAATACAACGTATACAACAGTGTAAAGAAAACCAAAAACTTAACGAACAAACTTCGAAAATGTATTCAACTGGTATGTATATATATGCAATCAGGTTTCTTTTTGATCAGGTTTCAAAACTTATCGACTGCTTATCTGCGCGTATTTATTTGGAGATTCTCTCGTTGGTCAGGATTATCGGCTCGCACAGTGCGCGCGCAATTCGCATACAAACGATCGCGTATTCTCGGTCGTTGCTTTAATAAAAGGCCATTTCGATAGCACCCAAGCATCGTACGTGCCCGTAATTTAGTCGGGTTATCTTCAGCAACGGGACCCAACTTTTATCTTTCCTTCCGAAGCAGGAGCGCGAATTCGATTCTCAAGATGCGAGTCTTGTCTTGGGCGAATTTCAGGCTCAACCGTTAGCCGATTCGAAGCCAACCCGAGTGTTATTATTCCAATCGTCAATTTTGCACACTCATTTGCATTCGAAAACGATGTCGACGTTGTACCGCACTTTCAACAGAAGTAGGCTATGTCGTGCGGCCATTATTTTCTCTACCAAATGTTTCGACGTAATTTAGAGTCGATACTGGTTATAGCACAAACATGTCTTACGTAAAATAAAGTCGATGATTTTATTGCATTCAATAATACTCTTTTTTTGATAGAAAATAGCACACTATTCTACTAGCAAAAAATCGTTTTTTGCGTTCGTTTTTTGCGACTGAAATACGATATTATATTCAGGAAAAAACATATCGATGGTGTCACGTGCGGTCAACAGGTCTTGTTTTTTGAGTTAAACAAAAGATATTATGTAAGTTACATTCTTCAACTATTACTGAATATTATAAGAACTGAGTTTTATATTTTTGCATTAGAAACAACAATTTCATGAAACATTAAATACTCAATCCTTAAATAATCTTTGCATGCATTCCGTACGGAAAAAATATATTTTTACAAATATATATTCCATCCTATGTATTTTTACATATATTTACATATATATTTTTTTAAATACATGCAAAAATATATGAAATATTTAATTTTTTGCCGAAAAAATATTTTACATATTTCACATTATTTCTCAGTATATACAAAATATATGTTTCTCCCTACGGGATGAAAAAACATTTTTTGACAAAAGAATTGTATTTTTCAAAAAAACATTAAATTGCATAGTATTAATATTTCTACATTAAAAAGATGTTTCTTAATCTTCTCTGCAATGTTCGTTAATGTAATTTACGGGGGAAAAAAGTTCTTATCCGATCTCTAATCTCTAATCATTAATTAGAAACATTTTTGAAACTGCCTAATTCCACTATTATGTGTCCCTAATAATGGCCCCCTAACGACTCAGAAAGCCGCTGACAAAAATTGCTGCCACTTAGATTGAAAACGGTCACGTCCCGGAAGAGAATTTTGGAATTCACTGTGGGAACCCACGAAGCACTAATAGGTATTGGAATGAAGTGGCAACCGGTGCAGGCGCATTCGTTGGACCCTAGGTCCATTATACACAACAGCCATAGGTCAACGCAATCATTTGAATAATTCTTTTCTCTCTCTCTCTCTCTCTTTCTCGCTCTCAGTTGCCAATAACTCTCCGGGAGAAAAACTGATTTGGGGTGAAAAAGTGGCCGTGAAGTCGGGCTCGAGGCCAGCACACGAGCAGCACACGAACGGCCCCAAGGGGGCACAATGTGCCGTATTGTGCGTGTCTTTATTCGTCGTTTTCGCTTGCGCCTAAAACGGCAAGACGAAAAATAAGAAAAGAAAAAACAAGGAGCGCCTCCTTTTTCTTCTCTCTCTATTTAGCGACACCCATCGGATATACAGCGAAAGACGATGCGATATATTCGGGGTGGCAAAAACGCGCGACGGCACACGGGAAGATTCGCCTCGGGACTTTCCCACGACGTGGCGCACCACCTGTGCCCACCGCACACACAACAACCCCCTCTGAAAAAGAAGACGCACACGAAAAACACGCGTCTTCTCTTTCTTCGTCCAAAAAGGCACAAAGCCGGACGGCTGACTGTACGAGTTTTCGGCTCCACATTCAAACGAGACAAAGATCAAAGAAGAGGGTGTGATGCCAAAGACTTTTTTCATCGCGGAAAACCCGATCGACAAAACAACCGGGTTAAGTGCTTTTTATGATTTATGAATCGAACGTCTGTCCAAGTATTTTTCGAAATCTTTTGACAGCTTTCTGATTAATAATATTTTTATTTTTTTAACATGATCGGGAATCATTAAAAGCTTCATTAATTATTTGTTTTATCTTAAATATACAAAAAGAATATTATCAAAAATGACATCAATGTTGGTAAAACAAATCAATTAGTCAGAAAATCAAATTAAAACCCGAAAAATTTGCTGTGGTCATTTAGGCCCTAAACAAAATGACATAAATTCATATTGATTTATCTTACAAAACAGCAAGCAAGAATAAATTAAATACAGATTATTAATCATTCATTATCTTACTTTACCATCAGAATGCAGTAATTGACATTGCTTTTGAAAAAAAATTATATTTACATTATTTTTTGATAAATTAATTTAATTAGAACTTTACGAATTCGCCACTGTAGTTTTTCCTTTTAAACGTATAATTATAATTAAGTTTTAAAAGTAAAGACAAATATTGCCAGTATTCTTAATCAAATTTTTATACGCGATAAATAAACAATAAATAAAAAGAAGTGTGTAAATTATAATTACACTCTTTTTTAATTGTATTCAACAGACAATTATCCACGGACTTCCGTTTTTTTATACGTACAATACAATACGATTTTAATTAATACTGAATCAGAATCGACTTAATACGTACACGATCCTAACCAATTTATCATTGCCAAGCTTCAGTTGTAAATGAGATTTTGATTGATTCTATCAAAGGAGTCAATTTCGAGTGACACACTTATCTCGTCTCTCTTTCCAGGTACGAAATCGTGTGGGAAAAAAGTTGGGATTACAATATTTTTATTGTGTTCGAAGATGTTGTTATATGATGTTGCATTTTCGACACCTGCTCTAGATCAAACCGCTCTTTTATATTCCACCTCCGAATTGTCCTTTTTTTAACTCAAAATGGCAATCACAGTTATTTCTCACGAAAAAACGTCAAGTCATAAATTACCCTTTCCTTTTTTTTAAGTGTAGAAGAATGTTATTTAATCTCAAAATAAAATATGAAATAATCATTTTTGTAAAGAACTTTTCTAAATAAACTTTGGTACTAAACATTTAGAAATGCGGTAAATAAACGTAAATAGACATGACAGTAGAAAAAAAAAACTTGAAAAAATACAAAATCAAAAATCGCAGTGACTTGTAAAAATGAAAACAAATGTAACATCGAACTGAATAAATGAATTACTTTTATATATAAAGAACATTCATTTCCATATACACATATTTAAAATGGCTCAATAAAAATAAACTCTCGTCAAATGATTGATCAAGCAAATCGTTTTAATGATTTAATCATCCCTTTATAGTTACCTTCGCATCGATCTAACTGTCATAAGTATAAATCGATAATCACGATAAATGATAAGCAATAATCTGGCTCTATCTCTTAGACGGATTCCTTCAATTATGTACTTTAACTGTCGTGATATAAGAGCACTGCATGCAAAAGCCGAAAATAATAAATGACTCATGAATGTCTTTGAATAAATTAAGCCGATCGGTTAATCATTCGGCCTCTTGTTGGGATATTGATTCATTATATGGATATTGGGAGCGATTATTGCACAGAACGATTTAATGCTCGATTGGATTCCGACGGGGAGAGGCCCGCTCGCTCATTTTCGTCGACGAGACAGTTCGTCAGCAGGTGTTAGATCCTAATTCATCTTTCAGTGGTCTAAACAAGCCTCGTTTGCTCGACCCTTTCCGATTCTAATTAGAGGCTCGTTCTGGTCCTCGTCTTTTACTTCTTTTTTGTCGCTTAATTATCCGCCTTTATCTTTTTATTTAATACGTATATATACTTTCAAATAACGTTCATTCATATTTTCCAACGAAAAAAATGGAATCTTCATTAAAAACGACATTTCACCGAGTTAATTAAAAATATAAAAACATAATATTTTTCATGGAATAAATTATACTTTTTGCCATTTTTGTTTGCCACTGCGCAAGTTTTTTGTTCGAATGGGTTTTTATGCAAAGCTAATTACACTGAGAAATTTGGTTTATGGAATATGTGATTGCTTTTGGACGTGCAAAAATGCAATTTATGGGTATATTTCATATTTGATGGAAAAAATGCGCAGGTTTTTGTCGAATCGAGTATTAAAATAACGAGAAAGTAGCTGATTTTGGAATATTCTCCCGTTTGTCAGCGTGTGTTCTTACTGGGCTCTGGTTAGGTTTTAAAATGTAATTATCTGTTATTCCGACGAGAGACGACCAACTGTTGCGCGCTAAATGCACAAAGAGCACTCATCAACGTGTATCATCTCGAACTTTCACCGTGGCTCGGATTGAGCCGTAAAATATATCGGTTTTACGTAAGCCACATTGTTGCACGAGATTGACTTATGACTACAATTTTCTTCAATGTTAACCTGTTTTGGCTAAAATGACGAAGGGCTAATGACATACACACATTCAAATAAACATCACAATTATTTTCAAATGAAAAAAAAACATTTCAAACAAATGTGTGCTAAAATGGATCATTTGATGCACTTGTAACAAAAAATAGACTTCAGTTTCATCGTAAAATGAAAGTGAAGAATGTTTTCGATTGCAACGAAAATGAAATTATTTCGTTATTTAGAAAACATTAACAATTCAATTTGCCACACCTAATAGTGTTACACACAAGTGAATCCTTTATTCGCACGTTCTTTGCTTACAAAACCACAACTTTCAATTCAAATTTCACAAAGCGTCAGATGAAACTTGCGCGTAGAACTGGAAATTAATAAAGCGAAGCTCGAAACCTAAACGAAAAAAGGTATATAAAATAAAGCAAAGAAAGAAGGCAAAGAAGAGAAGAAAAGGAGAAGAAAGAAATAAGAAGAGAAAAAAGAGCCGCAAGATTGTGCTTGAGAAACGCGCGAGAAATAAAGAGGCACGTCGCGTGCGACGAAGGGTAATCTCGGGGACGATGTAACAGAGAATGGCCCGGCGGGGGTGAGGCGGAGGGACACAAGCCTTTCGCTGCGTCGGCCGAGATGCAACCAACAATATGGCCCGTGCCACTCACAATGATCCCGTATTATGCGCGCAACGTGGCCGCCGCTAAGGTTACACATTGGCCGTCGGTGGCCTCTGCTATACATGAAAGCAAACTCCACAAGGCATACCCGACCAATCTTCGTTCTCTCACCGATCACCGTTTTAGCGCGACGACGGCATTTCAACGTCGCGTATTTGGTTACACATCCAAGCAATCTTTTCTTCCAATGGATCTTCTCGGAACTTTTGCCGCTTCTCTGAACACAACGCCTCGATAATTTTCTACCGTTTTTCTGCCATTGTTCGTAAAAAAGAATGAGGAAAAAGAAACCATAAATTAAAGACCCGAGACTTTTACATAACAATCAAATGTCAGAATTGAGAATAAGACGAGTATGTGTCAATTTTGAGGGCCAATTATTTTACGGCTAAGCTTTCGAATGGACAATTTTGGACAATGATCAGCTATGATCAACTACTGACAATCATGACAGTAGTTGGAATATGGGCGCGAGATTGAGTTGTATTTTGGAATTCTTTGAATTCCGTTAAAGTAGAATAAGTTTTTACTTATTTGGTATAGAAGGTTTTACTAAATTTGGTAAATACTTGTTCACATCTCTTTTAAATTAGTTGATACTAAATTTATAGTAAATGTTTTTAGTTTTAAGAAGTATAAATGAAACTGTCTTTTCTTGCATTGAAAAGAAATCAAATTATTAAGTAATAAATATGTAGGTCACAAATGAATATAAAGGGACATCGACCTTACATTTCACATACAAAATAGAGTCTGGCATATAAATGTAATTATATTAAAATGCAAATAAAGTCATGTAAGACAAGAAGAGGTCCAGGCAGATCCATTTTTCCAGATCAAATATTCCTTTGACATATCAATTAGTGTACAATAAATCAAACGTCGAAAATGTGTTGCTTCGCACGATTTGAACGCAAATATCCGATAAATATCTCACATGGCGCATCAATTGGTAAAATTACATGCTTGTCTTTTTCTCACCACACAAATGTGGTATAACTTGTTATGCTAAATGGCCGTATTTTAAGTAATAAGCGTATCTTATCGATGATTGTAATTTATGTCGATATTAATTCTATTTCGACTTCGACAATTTTCGGTGTCGCGGCTTTTATTTATTACAACTAAATATACGTGTTTACAATATATCTTGGAACATTTTTTCGTCTTGGCAAATTTATTCATATACGTATATAAAGTGCAGTTCATCATTTGACGCAAAAGTGAATTTCAATATAGTTGTCTTAAGATATATACATATAAGAGACATTAAATATGCATTTAATAACAAAGAACATGTTTGTAGAAGGAAAAATGACTGTTTACGTTCATTAACATCTCCTACTGGTATTAATGGAAATTACAAATTCAATCGTTATATCATCGCAGATAATTTTATTTACATATTAGAAATACATCAGTAAAAGACAATTTTCTTTTTGAATTGCATTATTTTTATCGTCGCAACGAATTATCAGGGAATATCCGACAAATATCTTGGAAAACTAGTTACATTTTTTTCAATCACAAAAGTCATTTTGAATATCTTATCTGCGGTAATATTTTTATACAATACAAACACAAAACCAATCAGAAATAAATCTATATGTGTATAAGTAAATAGAAGTTAGAGCTATCGTTAAATTATAAATGTATTATTTTTATTATATATATAGTAAGTACTTGCTATATGTATATATACATAAAGATAAGATTTTTTGTGTACACATTTTTTCGAAGGTTTACTTGAAAATGGAAATGAGAATATTGATATAAAGGAAACGTTGATTTTAATTGATCTAATCGAATTAAATGTTTGGTTTAATTATAATTTATTGATTACTGCGTTTTATTCATGATTTTATAATTTGATATTATATTAAAACAAGGGTATCTAAATTTAAAGAATTCTAAAACTTATTTAATTTTATAGCATATCGTGATTACAGTTTTTTTTTAATATTTTTGTACTATGATGATATTTCAAGTACACTATGTATTGTTATTGATAAACAGATTTTATAATAGAATTCAGCGCAATTTTTCACTGTGCATAAATACTAATGATGAATTAACTATTTTTCTCGCGATGAAATATAATATCTTGCGGTTATAAGAGTACTTTCCCAGCCGCTCTTTCTTAGCTAAAATTCAAGCGCGAATCTCACGACAACGAGTGTGATGTATATTTTATGCGAAAATCGCGAAGCATCGGTTACGCAATCGTTGGCATAAAGCAGACAATAAACGCCAAAAAGTCAATTGCCGAAACAACGCACGGATTTTAGCCACGACTTTTGCATTTGGAATGCAACCCAAGCACGCATTTGTTTTGCGCCATAAAATCACGAATTCCCGTCGACGGAATGGCTCATTTCCAATTCTTCGCGATCGATCGTCACGCACTTTTCATGCGAACAACGCTTGCTTCCCGGTGGCCGTGTTTTCGCTGACGATGATTCGCATTTTATTTTTGTTTTATTAACGTTTCTCCTTTTATTGTTATACCTTTATTTTGTTTTACTTCTTGTTTTTGTCTTCTCGTATTTTTTCCTCAAGTTTTTTAACATACAGTCGAATGTGCAACGGTTTCGTGTGCGCCCGGCGATTTGCGTGCGTACACACGTGCCTGGCTCGTCGAGGCAGAACCGAGCCTGAGAATATTCCCACGTTCGGTAGCACGAGCCAACGAGTACACCCGAGGAATTTCGGATCGAAGAACATAATCGCGCAAGAGAAGCCACGAAAAAGAGGAAGCCACGCGGGACGGGAGAGTGCAGGAAAAAAAAACGCACAACAGAGTTGAGGCGTTTGTGTGAGACGCGCTGGGCTCACAAGGCCGATCCGAGGAAGCGATGCTTCGCGGATTTTGTTACGAACGAAGGACATCAGCTAATTAGAATTGTAAAGCCGCATGGGAGATGCCGCGTATTAAGGATAATGCAATTTTTTTTAGATGTAAAGGCTTGATTGAAAAACAACACCTTTATTTAACATTTTTTGTCATAAGTTTTACAATTATTTTTCAGTAATTACACTAAGAAAAGTAAACTTCTAAAAATTATCATTTTTCTGACAAAATAGGGATAAACTTGTAAAAAACCAACAAAATATCCCTAGTAGAATTTTGAACTTGGCTGAACCTGGGGCCTTTTTGGGCAAACCCTGTTCCAAGATTGGACCAACATTGGCCCTATATGGGATTTTTGAGAGACCCACTTTGGTTTGAAACGCTAACCTATAAATTACCTAGTTAGGTATTCCTAATATGGGCCTAACGAGGCCTCCCTGGTATGGGATATTTGATGAAATCCAATGTTGGCCTAATTAAGCCTCAGTAGGCACACCTGGGTTTAGTCAACATTTACAGTAGGTAGGCGTTTCATACCCTCATTGGGCCTGAATATGGCCCTTGTTAGGCCTTATATTTGCCCCACCTTCCAACCTTGCAACGAATTATACAACATTGAGCCTACATTGGCTCAGTCCAGGCTTACCCGTAAAGAGGCGAACCCGGACTTTACCAATCCAGGGCCCGCTTTTTAATTAGGCAAGCCTTTTTCAATTTCTACTAGGGTAATCATCTTTTCTGATAAAAAATCTTCGAAGCTTAAGAATTATTTTCATAAAAACGAATATATTTATCAGAAAAGATGATAATTTCTTGGTTTTTTACAAGTATATCTCTATTTTGTCAGAAAGATGATAATTTTTATAGGCTTACTTTTGTCAGTGTATAGTCTTATATTCACATTGAAAAAACATTTCATACAATGAATGATTAAATTCATAGTTATAATTGTATAATTTGGTGACCGAAATCTATGTCACATGTTCGAATGTCACATGTTTTAATGTCACACTATCGAATGTCACATATATTTGAATGTCACATGTCTTGAATGTCACACATTTGAATGTCACATGTATTGAAAGTCACATTTAAGTTACATTTTTTTATCACTGCATCAATCAATATGACATGTAATAATAAAATATATAAATACAAATATATAATAAAAATATATACACTCTAGCATTAGAACTATAAATATGAATACGATTGCAATAGATTGACTTAACATGCAAATTTCTGATATTGATGAAAGTGTGCTTTCTGTTACAAATATCGAATGAATACA
>JABFPJ010004417.1:0-13859 GCA_022817425.1 Gryon sp. ZL-2020 | reverse complement strand
TCACTTGAACGTGGACCTCGGCAAATACACCGACCTTTGCACGATATTTGGTTTTATTTTTGTTTTTTATTAATTTTGTCATTTTAGAGAGTTTTTAAGACTTTTTTGTCCATAAGTTTTTTTGTCCAAGAGTTTTTTTATCCAGGAGTTTTTTTGTCCAGGAGTTTTTTTGTCCAAAAGTTGTTTTGTCGGGGTTGTTTTGTCCGGGTTTTTTTGTCAAAAGTTGTTTTGACCGCCCCCCGGCAAGCCCATATATCACTTCTTATAAAAGCACACATCATGCTAAGTAAATCAGGCATCGTTAAACCATCAATAGCTGAAATTCAAATTACGCAGTAGGCGCGGTTTTAAGTCAAAAAGTAGATGGCAAAGACTTGCCCGTCGCTTACGCGTCACGAACACTAAATAACGCCGAAATAAACTACTCAACTATTGAAAAAGAGCTTCTAGCCATCGTCCACGCAACAGATCACTTTAGACCGTATCTATATGGTACAAAATTCACGATTCTTACTGACCACCAACCCCTTGAATGGCTCGCAAAAGTAAAGGACCCCACTGGAATATGGAATATGGAATCTTTCCGAATTCGAGGCTTATGCGAATTCGCAGTAATCCGAGACATCCGGTGCTGAGCGAACGATTCGCAAAACCATTGAGTGACAAGAATTTGATAGCCAACCGGAAACGCTACACGTGACATTCGCGAAACCGCCGATTAATAGACATTAATTCATTTTATAAGTTTTATTAATTTAGTGAAATTTGATGTCCGGCTGCAAACGCCGGACATGACAATATAAATAAAATATCTTCAATTTTATTCATGAACTTCGCAATTTTAACTATGACAATATGATTTCAAACTTCATAATATGCATTTTAAAGTGTAAAAAGTTTAAATATATTTTTTTTATAAATCTGCCGTATAAAAATTAACAAACAATATTTCTATTTCACTACATATGGCGTATTCGCTACGAACATTTGAAAGATTTAATAAAAGAGAGACTTATGTGAAATAGATTCTCTGTCCTTTATTAAAACATTCAAATGTTGATTAGCGAATACGCCAATAATAATTTGAGGATATAAAAAGAACATAATTCTAACCAATATAAGTGTTTAACTTTAATTTGTATAATAGGGTATTAAAGAACAGAGAAGACAAGAAAGAATTTAATAAAATGCGTATAAACTTAACATATTATATAGTCTATAATTTTGACTTTGAATAATATATGTACAGTAAAAATTACGAGTCAAGTAAATGGATAAGAAATTCATTTTCCTAAATTTCAAAAGTCAGTATTATGTTCAATTACAATATTTTCAATCCTCTCAATAAAATGTAAAAAGTCTTGTATATTGTATACAAAATAATATTGTATATGATTTTTCAATTTTATAAAAATAGCTTATAAAGATGGCGCAGCCCAGTTTAAAAATTCCATGGCCTTTTCATATCCGAAGAAACATGCGGCATTTGCTGGAAAAGCTCGAATCATCACCGGTGCGCAGCCTTTATAAAATGCTGAAAATCCTTCGTTTTTCAACATATGTCGAAACACTTCGCGTACATTTTTATAAGTCCCTTCTGGCGCTATAATTAATATTATTATTTATTAATAATTACTCATTTCTATTTTTTTCAGCTATCTTATCCATCTTAAATACTAGATATTATAAAAAGTAAAATGTACCAGTTTGTAGACGACTTTTCGCAACGTCTGCTGGTATACAAACAACCCAATTCATAATTCCAGCGCAGCCACCGGCAAGAACGGTCGACAACATGCCTAATTTTTTACCCTCCGGATTCATGTATCTTTGCAAACATTCATAAGTCATGTAATAAGTTCCACTTGCAGGTACATCTAAAAACGTAATTTCATTTTTACATTATCATCGTCTAAATTTTTTTATGATTACCAAACTTCTTTCATCCATCATCATGAAATTTGACTTTAAAATAAAGAGATTAAAAATTATACAATTTTTAGTCTAAAAATTATGTTTAAGAATTCATTAAGGGGACATCCCAGTGAAATGGCTAAAATCTATAAAAATGAATGAATTAAAATGAATCTTTCTTTATTTTTATCCTTAAGGATGATATATTAAAGAATGATGAACAAAAAATTGTTATTGTTTTTTGTTTAATTGTTAATAACTATCGCAAAAAGGGCTATTTTTTAAATGCTCCTAGTACCATAATTTTTTATCGATTTGCTTTTTTTAAGTTTAAATTGTAGGTATATATGTGCAGCATAAATCTGTCAGACAGCGTAAATCTGTCAGACAGACTTTTGATATAATGTACGAAAAAAAAGTTATCTCCATTTTCCTGTCAAATAGCTCGAAAAAGCGAAAAAATCGGTGTTTTTGTTGATTCATAATATATTTTTTGGTTCATAACATTTATTTTAATTGAAAAATCAAAAAATCTCTCTGAAAGAATTATTCTCTACACTTTTTTGAACATATTGAAAAAAAAGAAAGCGGAAATCGGTCAAACATTGTGGTACCAGGAACATTTTAAAGTCAGAAAAATAAAAAATAAAAAAACAAATATCCGAGATAATCACGTTTAAAAGTTTTACTTGCAGGCTTTTAAGGTTTTTGGCGGAGCGCTCAAAAACCTTAAGAACTCAATGTTTATAACATAATTTTCAAAAAACAAGTTTTCCACATGAAAGAGGATACTTCGAAGTATTAAAATAGGCAATAAAATATTTTTCATTTTTTCGTAATGTTTCATCATTTTTCACTAGGATGTCCCCTTAAAGAAAAACAAACAAACAAAATATTTATATAAACAGTAATTAATAATAGACAGAATATGTGTGGGTTGGGTAGATATAAGACATCCTGTTAGTTGCATGATAGGAGTCAAAACGAATACCAGCAGATAACAGTTGTTAAAAACTCGCCAGTTTCTCTTGGTCCAGTATAACGAAAACTTTATAATATTGGCTTATTTGAATTTCTCAAAAGACAATCAATTCGCACTAAAATGAATTTCATCTTTATATGGATATTTTTATCAACATTAGTAAGTGAACTTCATCAACTATCATCATCAATACATACGTGCAAATCTAATTTCTTATTCAAAACACAGGATCAATTTTCAACTCAAGTAATTAATACCAATAGTGACTGGGAAACAGATTGTCCTGAGGCTTGTTCTTGTCAAATCTCTCGATTCACCGACTTGCCATTGAATCAATGGTTGAATCCAGCGAAAAATGATTCGGTACTTAAGATTAATCCTTATCTACTGATATCGCGAATCAATGATGTTTTCTAATTAATACAAATCTTTTATCATTTCAAAGTCTTCTTTTGAAGATGATTTTTACGAAAGCTATTTGGCCACGGAATTTCTACGCACCGCCACATGTGTAATCGCAGAAGATCCATCAGTTCTGTTATCTCAATTACCATCAAATTTACAAGTAAAATTTCTCAAATGAATATCTACCGAAGTATCTTAATCATCAGAAATTATCTTCAGCTCAAATCCATTTCATTTTTTATAGGTTTTTATTATTCTGGAATCAGGAAACGGAGACAAAGAAATAACCCTGCGATCGGAAGATCTTCAGCGTTTCACCGAACTGATTGCCTTGGACATTCAAGGCATTGAATTTAACAGGCAAACTAATTCCACCAACTTTGAGGATGAAACTTTTAAACCTGTACAATTGGTAAATACAGGTGAAAAAAAGGGAGGTATTGTTATGACGGCGGACACCTTATTGCCTCTCGGTTTGAATTTACTTTATCTGAATCTCGAAAGAGTGACTCTAACTGGTCTGAATTTGGTCAACAAAAATACCGCTTCTTTAGTAGTGGAACCAATCAACAGCTCGACCAATAACAAGTCCAATACGAACATAAATGCAAGTGATGCTAACCTTACAACCACCAATAACAGTCAGTTAACAAAAAATGGTCATAGACTGATTTTTTTAAGTCAACAAAATTCCGCAGATGGAAAAGATGACAAAGAAATTTTGCCTTACGATGTTTACAAACAGGAACTGGAAGGATATCGTGAAGTTGGTGGTTTGTTCACTGGACTCAGTGTACTGACACATCTCCGGGTATACAATTGCGCACTTAAAAACATATCCTGGCATATGTTTGATGGTCTTGAAAATCTGCTCTATCTATCGCTAGAGAAGAATGATCTAAAGGTGATTCCAGAATTTTGTTTTTACGGAACTCCAAAATTACGAACTCTGTCGTTAGCGCAAAATCAACTTCTAACTCTGTCAAGCATTGATTTGGCCGGGTTATTGATGTTGGAAAGATTGGATTTAAGTGGGAACAATTTAACATTTTTGTCAGAACTGTCGTTTCCACCATTTCCGGCGCTCACCTTTGCGAACTTTCAGGATAATCCTTTTTATGATTTGTTCCCAAGGTAAGAATCTAAAAATAGCGAGATAAAACTGATTTTTCATTAAGTTTCATGTTTAATTATATAATTTCAGTACTTTTGAAATAATGAATAAAACGAAAAC
Organism: Gryon sp. ZL-2020; assembly: GCA_022817425.1. NCBI lineage: Eukaryota > Metazoa > Arthropoda > Insecta > Hymenoptera > Scelionidae > Gryon > Gryon sp. ZL-2020. Next base: position 9,324 of record JABFPJ010004417.1, on the reverse strand, counting down.
TCTGTACATCGGCGGGCGAGAATCCAAAATTAAACTGCAGAAAAATTCCTTCCTTGGATTACGTAATGTCGAAGTTCTTCATGTATTTAATGTGGATATACCACTGTTGGAACGATTTATCTTAAATGGAATGCCGAAACTGATTGAACTTAAGATGCGTGGAAATATTCCGAAAATTGACTTTGACGCGTTTCTGGATTTGGAGGCACTCGAAAATTTAGATCTGAGTAATTGTCATATAAAACATATTTCAATGGACGCATTTTATGGATTGAAAAATGTTGAGAGAATCGATCTTTCGTATAATGAATTAGAATTTATACCACCGGGTTTGTTCACAATACAGCAGCAAAAAAATCTGAAGGAAATTATTCTGAGCAAAAACTATCTGACACGATTGTCGCCAGATTTTTTCAAAAATTTGAGAACAGTGCATAAGAGTAATTATATCCAGAATTTAATGCTTGATGGCAATCCGTGGGATTGCACGTGTGCAATGGCTACTTGGAATCCTTATTTGGTAAGAAATGTAAAAATTATATTCAACAAATTGCTAAAACATATACAATCTATTTTATAACTACTTTTAATAATCTTCAGATTCTTTATTTTAATACAATTTTAATTAAAGCCTCATAAGAAACTGTGTAATACATCCCTGCAATGTAATGTTCAGTGATATAATGTGGATACAAGATATAAAATGAATATGCAAATATAATCAATGAATAAACAGTCAAATTAAAAGTGCACACTTTGAGCATTACTAATCGTTTTTGTAAAATGATGTAACAGTACATTGTCGAGTGTAAATTACTCAAATGTATTCAATTTGGATTTGAAAATGAAATTGAAACTAGACTTTTTTGTACTGAAATTTATAATGACATTTGTTCACAGGTAAATAAAGTGAAAGACACAGCGCCAAGATGTTTTACGCCAAAAAAGTTGAGAAACTGGGGCATATTTCATGCACTGCGCAAAGGACTTCAGTGCAAACGACCAAGGCGCAAATATACAAGAAAGTTGTCAAAAATAGAAAATAATCAGGATGACGAAAACAGCATTAATTGACATTAATTCAGTAGACAATTAATCTGACAAAAGTCTTTAAAATTCAAGAAAGTACAAAATTACATTAATCATCTTTTTTTTGTAAATTAAATCAGTATTTGCAATTAAAAAGTATTTTCTTTCTATATATACAAACAAATATTATTCTAAGTTTGAATACAAATGATAAATAATACTGATTTGAGTAAACCAGTAGTTTCTATCTTATTTTACCTCTTAAAAGTGTGGCGCAACTGCCTTTAAAAATGTTTTGAATTCCACCTTGTCTATACAATTGTTTGACACAGTCAACGGGTCCGTTGTATTTCGGCTTGACATCGCCGTGTTGTATTTGTAAAAGACATTTAATACGTTCACCCGGTGCCATTATGACTGTCGTAAAGACACCACTAAAAGCACCAGCATAAAATAATTGTGCTGGTGTCAATCTCTCATCCGATGTCTTTTGTTGCAGTTTCTTTCCCATTCCATAACCCAAGAAACTCAGTGCAAAAATTGGAGCAACACCCACTAATGGTGCTCCCATACCTTAATTAATTAGTAAATAATTATTATAATTAGAAAGTTTTAATAATTTTGTTTATTATTTCTATTAATAAAGAAACATTCAAGTTTAAATATATATACCTTTGTATAATCCTGTAAAACCTTCCTTACTAATAGTCTTTTTTAAACAATCCCATGTTCCTCTATACAACGGAGATTCATTTGGTCCGGGTTTTGGTTGAGTTTGCAATCTCACCTATATATTATATATTAATGTTTAATTATATATTTATTTTCAAGACAGTATTAAATGATAGTCAAATTGCAACAATAAAATTTAAAAATTATTTGTCATGCAATTATTAAAAAGTTATATTTTAAAAATCTTTAAATGATTTGTATAAATTACATATAATTTAAAAGCCATTTAATCAAAATTAACCTCACTTTTATAGTATCCATGGGGTGTCCGGCTAAAACCGTGCAAACTCCACCAAAACCGCCGCTTAAAAAATTTTTTGTAAGACTTATTGTTTCCGACATCTTTGTCACAATTAATTATAACAATATAATAGAATACAACAACTTAACTTTTAACAAAGGAAAAAAGACACGTTTACGGTCTAAGTATTCGGAGTTACTTAAATTTGAACGTCTGCCAAGTGCCAACATGTACAACAATATACTGATTTATCCGTCGGGTCAAAGTATACTTCTTAACAATTCTGGTTAATTAATAAGATACATTTTTGCTTATATAATAATATACAGAAGAAATTTTAAAAAATAAAGTTTACCGTTTTTAAAGTATAATTTATTTTTAAAAATACCTTCATATTTGTTAAAAATTGCTTAAACAAATAACAAATTTTGAATATTAAATATTTTTAAGTCTTTTTTAATAGTAGTGTAATAAAAATGATTAATTAAACATTAGAATAATAAGATGAAGTTTGTTGTACACTTTCAAAATATTCTTTGAAATAATTATTCCAGCAAAATACATTTAGTCTGTCAAATTTAAATTGCCCGCTGTTGTTTTTAAAGAGTAAATAATGTAAAGGTCGATTCATAATGTTTGTTTTAATTGTCACATCTTTTTTTTAAGACGCACAGCTTGTGAGCTTGCCATAAATCCTGCGCATTAAAAACAAGTAGTGAAGCTATTTTGTCCGAAAAAAGAGAAATGAAACATCGTATGTAAATATTGTATGGAAGATTTTTCGCGACGATATTCAATTAATCCATCAAGTGAACTTTTATTATCATTATTACTATAGATATATATGAATAACCTGTAACATTATTACATTACATGTTAGTATTATATCAGCTGATGAAATACATTAATTGTTTACTGCTGACACATAAATAAAAGAGGTAAGTTCGTATGTCTGATTAAATGACAAATGTTCGTGTTTTTCAGTGAAAAATAAACGATTTGTAAAATACGATGATAAAACATGTTCGTCGTCATATGTACATTTCTTAAAGCAACAATTGTTGATAATTAAAAAGAAACGATTTATTATTTGTATTTTACTTATTTTTAATTTTTAGTTTAATCGATTATTCTGAATAATTAATTAATGTCCATTAATATTGATTTTAATTTACAAAGTCTTTTTTGAATTTATTATTGCAGACTATTGAATAAAAATGTCTATAAACAAATATGATCGTGTGATAACATTATTTATATGTAATGTAATTCTACTTTGTTTACTTGTTTAACTAATTTTTAATTTAATAATAAATATATAAAACGTCGAAAATACAATGTTCATACTGTAAAAGTGATTATTAACATTTTAAGAACTTGATGATATTTTTAGTTGCATTACTAAAATCTAACAAAAATGGCTGATAAAGTAGCTGCTAGTCAACTGCAGCCTATTGTTAAAATTGGACATTATACATTAGGACAAACATTAGGTGTTGGTACTTTTGGTAAAGTCAAAAGTAAGTACTTGAGTTATATTTTAAAAACTAGTTTTCCAAACCAATATTAAAAACAATACTGTTAGAATTTATTCTATATAGTTAGAATTTATTTATTATACATTTGTTAATAAATGAAAATTATTTTTAGTTGGTGAGCATGTATTAACAAAACATAAGGTTGCAGTCAAAATTCTAAATCGTCAAAAAATCAAAAGTCTTGATGTAGTTGGAAAAATTCGCCGAGAAATTCAAAATCTTAAATTATTCCGACATCCACACATTATTAAACTGTAAGTTTTCAAATCATCCAATTTTGTATATATTAAAATTCTGTCTATAGATAATTACATAAATAAAAAATATATATTTAAATTAATATGATTTTCAGGTACCAAGTAATCAGTACCCCAACAGATATTTTCATGATAATGGAGTACGTTTCTGGTGGCGAATTATTCGATTATATAGTTAAGCATGGAAAATTAAAGGAACACGAAGCCCGACGTTTCTTCCAGCAAATTATTTCAGGCGTCGATTATTGTCATCGTCACATGATTGTTCATCGTGATTTAAAGCCAGAAAATTTGTTACTCGATCACAATCTTCATGTGAAAATTGCAGATTTTGGTAGAGTTTTGTTACTTTATTGTTACTAATACATAAAATAGTTTAATAAAATTATTACAAGTTAATGTGATATTACGTTTTTGTAGGTTTGTCCAATATGATGCAAGATGGTGAATTTTTGCGCACATCTTGCGGTTCACCAAATTATGCTGCACCAGAAGTTATTTCAGGAAAATTGTATGCAGGTCCTGAAGTTGACATATGGTCTTGTGGTGTTATTTTATATGCCCTACTATGTGGAACACTTCCATTCGACGATGAACATGTTCCAACTTTGTTTAGAAAAATAAAGTGTAAGTTATATGTTCTTTTAACAAATTATGTCTATATATATTATTTAGTTTTCTTTACCTACTAAAATCTTTTCTTATTTTAGCCGGAGTTTTCCAAATACCAGAATATCTTAACAAGTCTGTAGTGAGTCTTTTGTGTCATATGCTTCAAGTTGATCCAATGATGCGAGCAACCATTGAAGATATAAAGTAAATTTGGTTCATATTAATAAGTTCAAAATGAATTATATTAACACTTGTTAACATTTGTCTTATTCATTAGAAAACATGAATGGTTTCAAAAAGAGCTTCCGTCGTATCTGTTTCCGTCACCGGTCGAACAAGATTCGTCGGTTATTGATATAGACGCAGTGAATGAAGTTTGCGAAAAGTTCAACGTGAAAGAGTCGGAGGTACATTCGGCACTTTTAAATGGCGATCCACACGATCAATTGGCAATTGCTTATCATTTAATTATTGACAACAAACGTATTGCTGATGAAGCAGCCAAAGCCGAAATTAAGGACTTTTATGTGGCTTCAAGTCCACCACCTGTGGCTTTCAGTCCGAACGAATCTAATAATAGTCCACTGCGACCACATCCCGAAAGAATTGCACGTGAGTATACATTTACAAGTTGAAAACACGATTTTAAAATGATTCAATGTTTATAGTTGACAACTTTTGTATTTGTAAAACTTGAATTTTTGTATAAATTATTAATATAGTTTCATGGTAAACTCGGATGTATTTGTTTATAACACTCCTTTAAATCATATTTAAGTCATCAATGATTAAAACTTAAAAGTTATATAGGATTAGTAGTAATTATATATTTAAAAGAATTAATGGAGATTCAACTATGTTTATCGTGAACATACAAAATTTAAATATGAAATATATTTGCGTTCCAATAATAACGTAAATTTGTGATTTCAAAGCAAATATAACAGAAGCGTCACGGAGTTTGCAGACTCGCAGCTTACACACTGGTACTTATGTTCATGTTTATATATATATATTTATATATATCCTTCAACAGTTTTATTCTGTTAAATTTGCACTATGAATTCTATTGAACTTCTACCAGCTACGCTCTTTTATATTTAAGATCCCTTGTTATTACTGGGATAATTTATCAAAATTTACATTTAATTGCAATGAGTACTTAAATAAACATCAAAATCACTTTCATCTATATATATTTATCATGATATCATTATTCTTCAATGCTGTTTATGATTTAAAATTTCTTTGCAGCTAATTTGCGAAGAAAACACTGTGTTAGTCATAATTTTAATATTTTCTCTTCCTGCTGTTACTAAATTAATTAAACCTATGTTGCTTCAATTGTGTTATCTTGCTTATATTTTGGTAAAGAATAACTGCGCATTCGATTGTGGAAATATATTATAACTTGTGTTTTTAAAAAATAATTCTAGCATTCCGTGAACGCAGCCAAAGTTCTCAAAGTTCCCAAAGTAATCTTCCGTTGTTAAGTTCCGGGCACAAAGGAACACCAGTGAAACGAGCAAAATGGCATTTGGGAATAAGATCGCAATCTAAACCACACGATATTATGAATGAAGTGTACAGGGCAATGAAAGTTTTAAATTTTGTAAGTCTACTTAATATTATTCATAAAGATATCACAATTAAAAAATATAGTAGATATTTGTACTAAATTTGTTTTCAGGAATGGAAAATTATAAATTCGTACAGTGTACGAGTTCGGCAGAAGAATCATATAACAAATAAGTACAGTAAAATGTCCTTACAATTATATCAAGTGGATCATAAGAGTTATCTTTTAGATTTTAAATCTTTATCCAGCGAAGACAATGAAGAAAAAGGTTTGTGTATATGTTAACTGATCATAAAAGATCGTTCATTAATAGATAATTGATGGCAGATCCAGTAATAACTTGATTCAGTAATCTAATGATATCATGATTCAATGAATTAAAGATTCACTCCAACAAATCTGAATTATTAACTAATTAAATTGATTAATTTAATTTTATTTTTGCAGAAATTGTGTTTCCAGGACAGAAAGTTGGACATCATACCATGGAATTTTTTGAAATGTGCGCTGCCTTAATTACACAATTGGCACGATAATGTAACAACTTTTGTTATACGTTGTTACACTTGTTTTGTTCATCAATTTATTTTTTAACGATAATGACAAATACGGGATTAATGAACAAAAATAAATAAAGTGGAGCTACCTACACGAATGTGCTTTATAAAGCTTTCAGGAATTTTATTTTTACAATCAGATAAATTTTCAAAATTCAATTTAAACTGAGATATTTATTTTTCAACATGAATGTTTCATTGTTTTCGAATTTTTATATATAGAATTGATTTTAATATTATTTAAGCAATGATTATTGAGGTGTATTGTTAGTCTATTTTTCAACTAAAAAGTACAACTTTATTTGTGATCAAAATTTATGATATAGGAGTGAATTAATTTAAAGTGTTTTAACTTGTAAAGTAAAGATGAATTATAAAAATAATTTCGTTCATAATCATGTAAACAATTAATTAAATGTCAAAATAATGTTTTATTAGTATAAAATTATTATTATGAATTAGTTATTGATAAATGTTAAAAGTATAATTTTTTCAATTGTTAGTTTTAAAGCTCTAAAATAATAAATAATAGGCATTAAATGTTCAAATTTACTGTTTTTCGGTATACTATTTTGTGAGAAACTATTTCATTCGTAAAATGTAAATGTTTACTAATTTTATTAAAAGATATAATACATTATCTGATCCAAATAATCCATTCTTGTAATATTTATTCAGTAATACATATTCAGTATATGTTTGTTTGAAAAAAGTGTATATATTAATAAATTGGTTTGCGAATACTGTTATACATATTGGTGACAATGAATGTTTATTTTTTTAGCGCTCTGTAGAAATACTTGTGAATAATATGTCATAATGGAAATTATATGTATCTTGTTTGTATAATTAAATATAACAAAGAGTAAGTTTTAAATAAATTAAAATTATATGTGTAAATAACATTTTCTTATACTTATAACAATTTCTTATGCTTTTTTGGTGCGCGGAAAAGATTTCATGACATGTGCAATAATTTATTGTACTTAAGAAAAAGCGCTGTGAAGTCTTCAGAATGGTATAACTTAAACAAGTTATACCAGTTAAAAAGATTTCGCTATGATCATGCAAAGCATTCAAGAGTCAACTTTAATTAGTTTTCCAGGTTTTATGAATGAAACTTTTAATAGAACAGTTTCCAGTCAGATGTAATTATCATTATCTATGTTCTTAGTTTTGATGTTGTAAAACGCGTTATACATTTAAAAAATATATATATACATTAAAATAAACAATTTAATAAAAAAGTGGTATTACACATAAGACAAAGATTTTTATATGCGCTGATTGATAATAAGAGATCATTAATCAAGAGATCATTAACGACTGATCTAGTATTCATGTGATCCAGTAATCTAATGATCTAATGATCCAATAATCCAAAGATATAATGAGTAAAACTTCAAAATACAGTCGAACCTCCGAATAGTCCGATAACTCTATCCTTATATTCTCATAAGTATGTATAATGATAGAAAGTGAAAAACATACGGACTATTCGGAGGTCGGACTGTATACATTTGTATTATTTGATGGGTTTAAAGATTGAAAGACCTAAAATGATTAATAACATAGTATTAACCGTTTTCCACCTATTGTATCTCATGAGATATATTTACAATTTTAAATTAATTTTTCGTTTAACTAAATATTAAATTAACTTTGCAATATTTAACAAAAAATCAACTCTTTTCAATCAACTCTCTAATATCTTCTTATTTATGTATGCAATTATGTTATATTATATTATATTAACATATACTCTTTATTTAAATAATTAAATTAAAACAAAACTAAAATTCGATGTATATATAATATACTCATATTTATTTTAATACTTTGTATCATTACTACTGAAGACTATTCACTGTACATAAAAATGTAAAATATGAAAAAGATGCTTGTAATATCTGTAATAAATAAAATTAGAGTTTTTTATTTTTTTGTGCATTTAAGTGAATCTACTTATTGTTTAAGCTACAATAATGTTCAGTTATCAATTTATATATTATAAAATTATAATAAAATAATATTAATTTTATTTTTGTTTACTTTTATGAAATAATTCATTGATAGAGTCAGTATTCCAAAAGATGTAATCGCACTTTGTGAGTTACATCTGCATTGCATGATATTTATTATTTTTTTGTGATGAGTTGGAAGATCTATCCACGGCGATGTGTAACTAAAATTGTATACATTGATACAAAGAAAATTTTTATAGTTGAAATACTGTAATACGTACCACGCCTGTTTCATTACATTTGTACTTGCTTCAATCACACCATCGCCAATATAAAAGATAATACCCAGCACTATAATTAACCCAAATAATACTCCTAAGGTATCTATAACTTTTTTCGGATTGTCTATATTTATTTTCAGCTGAAAAATATATGTATAAATATTTGTAAATCAACACATTGAAACTCCATTTTCTTAATTTGTATAATCAAATTTTCTGCAAATTTGTCCTATATACTTTATCCTTATCTTTAGTAATATATATACAAATGAAAATATATGTGCCTAAATTCAAAACCCGCTAAGTTCATTTTGAATACAAATTGTTGAAATATAAAAAAATATAACTTTTTGTACAAAATATGTAATAAATAAAAATGTTAATTTTGTAACTATTTTCTTCTAAAATAGGAATATAATATGATTTGAATACAAAAAAATGAATAAAAATTTTAATGGACTTAGCGGGTTTTGAGTCTAGGCACTTCATGTGTTTGTTTGTGGACGTATCTTGTAAATAACGCTTAAGAAATAG
>JABFPJ010004416.1:0-13861 GCA_022817425.1 Gryon sp. ZL-2020 | reverse complement strand
AAAAAAAAAAAAAAAAAAAAAAAAAAAAAAAAAAAAAAGAGAAAGAGAAAGAAAAAGAGATTGACAAAATGGAAAAATGAATAATAATAAACAAACAACGAAACTAAGAATGAAAAGCGTTCTAATCAGATTAGCGATCACGTGATTAGTGCAGCAAAACCGACGTTTAGAGCACAATTCAGCGAGACTGTCTTTGGCAGAGAGTTCGTTCCCACAATCGTGCAACAAACTCTCTCCCTCTCTCTCTCTTTCTCTCTCTCTCTACCAACCTAACGCGAATTTTTACCATTCATGACAATTCCAACAAGCTGTTAAACTTTGTGCAATAAAGTCATTTCTACAGAGTGCATTGCGTCAATTTTACACCAATGCACAAAGTAAACTCAACTCAAAATGAATCCATCGTTTTTTCATCAAAGTCAAATGAAGATAATCGGAAGGAAATGGGAATCAACTAAGAGTGTAGTTAAGGAAAAAGCGTATCGATGAGAAATGATAAAAGTGGAGGATATTGCTCTGGTGGATCGATGATTTTTTGACAGGGCGTATTGGCAGAGTTGGTGTATTTTTTTGTGGCGCTTGGTGGAGCAATGGTCGCGACAAGGAGGAAATGGTGCCGTGCACGCAGAAATGACGACGGGTAGCGGGTGGCAGGGGCTTTACTCACTCACACTAACCAAACAGCCACGGGTCGCGGCCCGGGGGAGGGGCGCACACGGAAGGGGGGGGGGAGAGGAGGCGCAAGAGAAAGAGTGACTGACTGACTAAGAGAGAAAAAGAGCGAGACAGATGCAAGCGAAGAAAGTAAGACAGAGACAGCGAAGCAAAGATATCAGACGTTGTAGAATGAAACATACGTAGTGTGAGAGGGGAGAGGGGGGGATCTGCAAGGTTCACGGATATTAATGATAATTTGGATGAATGATTAAAATCATTTGAAATCATGGTTTGTGCCCCTTTTTCTTTTTTTCTTTCTCTTGTTTTGCGAATTTTTTACCTCGGAAACGCTGTCCTCCTCGCTCTCAGACGAATCTGTCATAAAGCGCGGCTGCAACTCCGAAAAGGTCTCAGTCTCGGACTTGGTTGGCGACGAGTTTGACGACTGCGGTGTCGTCGAAGTCTTGTCCGCGGCTACGATCTCGTGCGAAGACGACGACGTTATTACTTTGTCTCTTAGCTGCTTCTGGCTATCCGAGGTCGTTTCTTGTCCTACATTCTGCATCTTTAGCACGTGAGTGAATCATATATAACAAGATCAAGTACGGTGCGCGCGACGCGATTCACGCTCGCAGTTATCAGCCCCGGGCCCTTAAACGTGTGCCTTTTTTCTTGTCCCACGATATTTATACGATTCGCTGCAGCGATTGCCGTCGTTCGCGCAAGCCAACCGCCGCCATATCTACTATGGCCGCGGCCCGAGACGTGCGCCCGTTTTCCGATCATACGCGAACAAACACGACTCCTCACGAACACCCACGACCGCGCCCGACCTCACTAGTGCGCGCGCAATTTTTCTTTTTTACGGCCTTTTTCCTGCTTTTTTCGCCCTTTTTTTGCAATATCAAAATACCAAAAGCGCTTGTCGGACAATTGAAATTTGCAAAGTTTGATCTGTGGTCAATTAAGGAATGCGTTTAATGTTGGCTTTTGGTCGTTGGAAAAGTTGAATTAGTGGAAGAAAGAGAATGAACAAATTGTGATTTTGTTTCAATCATTTTTTATTATTTTTAATGTTTAATCAAACTTTAAAGAAGTGGTGTTTTTTCAGTTTAAATTTTCAGTAGTAAATTATTGTAATATAGTACATTTTTTATCATTTTTGTACTTGTTTGTGTTTGCAAAATATTTTTGTAATGGGCTTATCGGGGATTGCATCTAAGCACTTTTCAATTAATAACTTTGCATAATTTTAAAATTTGGTATTGTTTTTCAATGTTAAAGTTTGGTATTGTTGAACAAAACATTTAGAAAATGTATTTTGAAGCATTTTTCAACAATTAAGTAGTTATATTTCATGATTATATTATACTTATTAAATTTAAAAGTCATCACAATTTGAAACAAATTATTGAAAAAAATTAATAAAATACACTAAAAAATAGAACGAAAAATTAATACATTAATATTATAATATAATGAAAAATATTTGTTAATGTGTATTATATGTACTATTGTATTTTTGAAAATGTAAAATAAATCCATTAAAAAATAAATCAAGAATTCCTTTTTCGAATCCTAAAATCTATTAATTTTATTCTTTCAGGAAAAGCCTTTTTCTAAAAGTGCTAAATATTGTATATGTACTCTCATAAAACAGTTTAAAAAGTTTCTTCGTAGGTCTTTTTTTTCTTTCAATTATAATACTGACGAACCTTGGGGCGATTGTTCAGTCAAATTCGCTACTTCTCCCTCCCACTAATCGATCCAGCATTATTCCGATCCTTTTTGCTCTCGTACATTAAAAGCTTATTAAATCTCTCTTATTGTTCCCATTTACTTTAATAATATTAATTAATTGTACTTGGCGGTGGCGCCACTTGTCGACTTGGCATTTTACTGCAACTTTTAAAATTAACCCAAATGTAGAATGTGTTTATTACTTATTCATTGTTATTGCACTGATATGGTTAATTTAATATACATGTTCTACATACAAATTGCTTAATCATATATGCGACAAATATGTACATTTACCGATCATATGGTGCTGTCACTTTTAGGCTTTATTCATATGTGTATCAAACAAATTCTCTTTAAAATGCAAGTTAAATAAAAAGTATGATTTTTAAGTGTGCAATTAAAAATTATATTTCATAAATACTATAGATTCAAATGATAATTACATTATCATTTAACTTATTATATTTATATATTTATTTTAATATTTGTTCTTATTAATTAAAATATTATGTCAATTTTTTTAAATTAAGATTCAAAAAAGTAATGTCACTCTTTTGAAAATAGTAAAAATTCAATTTTTTAAGATTACAATATAAAATTTATCCATTTGAACAAATAATCTACTTTTATTCATTTTCCTCTAAATATTCCTCTTAGTTTTTAATGATTATAAATGTAAATGTGCAATTTACAATTATAACCAGTTGCATCGACTGAAACTAAAAGTTTATTTATTTATATCAACATTATTTAAATGTAAACTCTTATTATATTATAAAAATATTTATCTCTTAAAAATAAATTTTACAATAAATATAAGAATCAACATTGTTTTACTTTATGTATTTAGGAAGCGTAAAAAGCTGAAAAAATCTCATCATTCAGAAATTCATATTTAAATACTTGTAAAAAAAACTTCAATTTGAATTATATTAGCGATTGCAGTTGTGCATATATAAATGCTCATAAGATTGACAAATTTATTCATTTATGCAAAAGCATAATTCTGAAATAATTACAAAAATATTTCGATATTCATTTCAACAGTTGAACAAGGCAAATTGAGTTCAAACTTTGTTAATACATTTGGATGTAAAACGCCCATTTTACCAATCACTGTGCCATCGTACATAATATCTGCACAACGTTGAGGAAAGTATGTTGGATCTAAAAAAAAGTTTAATTATTTAATAAGCAAATAAAAATGCGAAAAACATTGCATATAAATGCAGAAATATTTCTGTATTTTCTTCACAATACTTAATTAGTAATGAACAATTACCATCTGCACTCCTCAAATGATATCCATTACCAGTTTTATTAACATCCCATGGAACTTGCAATATTTTCATAATGCGATCAACTAATCCATGAATAACTTCAAAGCCAGCATTTTTATTACAATAAACTGCACAAAGATGACGTTCATTACGAGCACCAACATCGAAAGTTGAATCTCGAAGTACAACGTCTGATATTTCAAACAACTTATGCGGCAGAGGCATTTTTTTATTTGCTGCCAACGTTTTCAGAATTCCAGGCAGTAAAAGAGTACGTGCGACCTGAGTAAATGTTTCAGTTCAAAATTTCAGTTCGAAATAAAAAATAAATACATAAATAATGAAATGGACAATCTTAAATATTAATTAAAATATCATCTTACTTGAAATTCCAAGGTTTTTGGATTCGCAACGTGTACTGCTGGAATTTCTTTGATATCATGTCCAAGTTTATCAGCAATATCATCACGAGAACACTTGAAGATTTATGAAAATGTGTTGTTTGTTTAATTTCATATAAATGATTATAAGAGATTCACGTTATATATATTGAATAAAGATTGATCATACCAATGAAAAAGTAAGAGCCTCTGTGAAGCCGGCGTATGCCATTTCATTTCGCAGCTGATCCGATAATTTATTTAGCGGATTCTGAAAATAAAGAAAAATGTTATATGCATGTTAAAAATATTAAATTATATTTTTCATATTTATGTAATCAAATCAATCTTTATACAGAAATGTATAGAAAACTTTTGTAGTTAGTATAAAGCAAAATGATTTGTATTCGTCAGACAAAATAATAAAAGCAAACCTCTTTTCCAACAGTTAAAGTCGTTGGCATTGTTTTCGCAATATTATTATAACCGTAAGAAATAGCGACATCTTCATAAACGTCACATGCGTGTAAAATATCGTGCCTTGTTGGTGGTATTTCTACTGTAAGTTCCTTATCCTTCGTAATGCTTGTTTTTAAGCACATTCTTGATAGTAAGTTTGCAACTTCTTCAGGAGTTTGTCTGCAAATGTTCAACAATAATGTATAAAATAGTAACTTTTTCTATATATCACATTTGAACATTTTCAAACAAAACTTGATATAATTATTTCCTTCTTGTTAAATGTTTAAATGTATTTGATGATTTTTAAAAATACTGTTTCATATTCAATTTCATACTTAATTCCAATATAATCAGCAGCTTCATCGCTATCAATTATTTCAGTTCGATAATTCAGTTGCGGATATAAATAAGTTTCGCCATCAGGATATACAACTTCAACAGTTTCGGCAGTATATTTTTCTTCGCAATATACACTGAAAGCCGAAATAATTGTATCCAAAACAACGTTAGCCTGTAATTTACAATAAGTTATGTTATGATTTGCCTAAATATTTGTATCCCACAAAATTATTTTCACAAATGTACCTTCGTTAGATCAGTAGCTGTTACTTCAATAAAAATATTTTTCGTATTTAAAGTTATTTTAGAATGGTCTCCGTTGATAATTGGCGGTAGAGATAATACAACGCCATTTTTATCATAAATTATTGGATATACAGGACTATCTCTGATTATTGGCAAATATTGCTTTAATTGGGCATGATTCTGCAAAATAATTATAATATTTTTTTAATTCTAGATTTTTTAAACTATAATTTAATGGATAATTAAATCATAAAAAAAATTTTTTTACAAAATATTAGTTTTATATTAATTGCAAAAATATAAAAGTAAAAATATGCATTAAAATGAATATATATAATATAAAATAATACACCTTGTATAGTTCCATAATTCCTTCGCCAGTATATTCGTTCGTTTGATTTAAAGGAATAAATTTAATATCTCGTGGTGGCAAAGCATCATAAGTGAACGGTCCTTCAATGGTATCAAGATCATGCGTGCCGATAGAAACAATCGTACGTCTGCGGCCGATATTTTGATGCAACTTATCTTGTAAATCTATGAAACTTTCATAGGCTTCTTGTGTTAAATTAACTCCACGTAAAATAGCGGCAACTAAATGTCCACGAACATCTAAACACTATGCAAAATAAAATTAACATATAATTTCATAAGTATTAATGAAACAATCATTGATTTACATTAAAATTTAAATACCGCTTTTTTCATTGTTATTTTGTGACAATTTCCTTCCGGCTTTTTGCTTGTGAAAGTCGGTATAGGCATTCTGAAAAAGTGATAAAAAATCATTTTATAATCTGAATAAAGGAAGAAAGTAGTTTGATTTGAGTAGCAAATTGAGTAGCAAATTGAGTATTTACTTCTTGAGAAAAACAAGAAGTCCTATTGTGAGACCTTCAAGACACAACAGGTCATATCGGTTCGCCGGTATGTCGATTCTAAATATTATTTCTTCAGATGCTCCAATACTTTGCTCAGATCCTTGTTCCTTTGCAATCATCTGTTTTTCTGTTGTCTATAAAAAATAGTAGTCTTGTGTAGAATAACATAATTGCAATTTTTATTATATATTGTTATTTAATTATATATTTTTACAATGTATTATATATTTATATAATTTTTTTTATGACGAGTTGCAAACTTACGACTTCGTCCAATTCTAATCCATATTCAAAGCACAAATTTGCAAATTCTTCATCAGCTAAAAAAAAGATTAAAAATGTTAGAAATAAATAATTTATGTTACTTATTAATGTGACTTATTTATCAGAAACATATGTTTATTTTTAATTAGTCATAATTTAGCATATTTTTGCTAAAATATTTTTTATTAATTTACAATATTTATAAATATTTATAATAAATTTGTTCAATTTGCTCATATTAATAGTGTATTTAAAATATTATATAAAACACATTTTTAATATAATACAAATTTTATACAATTAATAAATAAACACTCTTAGGTTATATAGCAATAAAAGAGTTTTATTATTAAAACAAAATTACAAAAATAAATGATTTGAAGATTTGATTTGCGAAAAAAATAAATCTTAAAAATAAACTTAATATTCAAAAAAAATATTGCAGCATTATGGAATTTGCAAATATTGACAAAAAATAAAATATTGTTTAAATCATCTTACTGAAATTAAATCCAAGTGCTTTGACGAGATTATCCCGTTTAATTCCTATTGTCGGCATTTTCGAGCAAATCAATTAATTAATATAAATAATGAATGCACTTTCGTACTCAAATAACGAATTGATTTAAAAGTATGACATTTAATTATTTGCAATTATAAAATACAAAATTATAAAAGAAGAAAACCACGTTCTCAGAACAACGGTTCTTAAAACCAACTCATTTCCAGCGAAATACGATTATCTCTTTTTGATTCATATTGAAAGAGAAGGACGCATTTATAATGATCCCGAATCTTTTTCTTGTTCATTAAAAAATTTATTTACAAAAATCAATTGTATTTTTTATTCAAATTATATTTTTTACATACTAACAATTATAAACAAGTTTTAAAAACGTACTTTTCTTAATTCTTACCAAAATTTAGTAATTGTTGTGTAAAATATAGTAACTTTGCAGATGATTTGGCAGTTCTGAATTGTCAGTTTGACGTTTATGACAAACGTCACATTATTGTTGATAAATATTACATTTGTTGAGGTTTGATTTGTGCTATTACGGTTTTGACATTTTTGACAGATATTGTTGTAATCATTATTATTAATATTCTACAATTACTGAATTCTGATCGACATAACAATGGTAAATATTGTATATTCATTTAAATAATTATATTTCTCAATTATTTTCACAAATTGATACTCTGCAATAATTTATTATTAACAAGTATTTCTACACGAAGGAAATATTGAGTTAATTTATTCTTTCCTTTATTATATTATGTAACGTGTTGAAATTTTCATCATTTAGAATTTCGTGAACATTTATCGAAGAAGACAATTTACCGAGCCAAAGTCGACCCTCTGGGCCCAGTTGGGTTATAGAACCTTCCTTACTTATTTTTTTTATTATTATTTTTTTGTTAATAAATATATTTTTTAATTATTTATTTAACTATTATTTACTACAGATTTATTTGATTTTTCTATTGCATCGATATTTGATTTCTTTTGTATCTGTAATTTTGTGTATATGTCACGATCTTTGGTATCTGTACTTTTTTGTATCTGTAAAGATTTATTATCTTTATTATTTCTCCTTTTGCAACGATTTCTACAACACCGGTAACATCCAGAAAATGCCTGTTAACTTGATATTTAATACGTATTGTTTGTTTTGCAGTCTATACTCCAAAAAGATGACCAGAAAGAAAATGTCCCAAAAGTATTATTACTAGACAAACATGTAACTTATTTGCGATCTTACGGAGTTAATAAAGATGATTATGTGAGTATTATAAAATCATTCAATATTCATTTTTCAAAAATATTTATTCAATACAAAACAGATAACGAAAGAAATGTAGAATATAAAAAATGTATAAATGAAAAAGTAGCATTTTGAAAATAGCTATAAAAATATAAATATTATAATGTAACAATAATGTCAACTAATGGAAAATTGAACGTTTCGTTTTTACCAAAGTTAAAACTTAGTAATATAATATATATCTTAGTATAAACATTGTTTCTATTTGTTACAGACTTATTGTATGACAGAACATTTGCGGATGTCCGGAATGTATTGGGGTTTAACAGCATTAGATATTATGAACAAATTGGACGATAACAATGTCGAAGATATACTAGAATTTATTAAAAAGTGTCAAAGCGACTGTGGTGGAATAAGTGCTTGTGTTGATCACGATCCTCACATTTTATTCACTTTGAGCGCCGTACAAATATTGTGCATGTATGACGCTTTGAACGTAATAGATGTTGATAAAGTAGTCGATTACATCAAACAGAGACAACAGCCAAATGGCAGTTTTACTGGGGATATATGGGGCGAAATCGATACTAGATTTTCATTTTGCGCTGTTGCAACGTTATCGTTATTGGTAATTTTAGATAAATTGTTTAAAAGAAAATAAAAAAAATAATAATAAGGAATAGTCTATGTGACATCATATAATACATTAATATAAAGTGTATTATAGGGTCGTTTAGATGCCATTGATGTGGACAAAGCTGTGAATTTTATTTTAAGTTGTATGAATTTCGATGGAGGCTTTGGCTCAAAACCCGGTTCTGAAAGTCATGCGGGTTTGATATATTGTTGTGTAGGTTTATTATCAATCACAGGTAAATAACTATTAATGCGATTATTTTAATGAATCATGTTTCTTGTTTAAATATGAATGTTATTTGCAGTTTTTTTTTTGTATTTCAAGTAATAAAAGTATTGTGTCATTTTGCAGGTCATTTACACTTGGTCGATGCAGATAGATTGGGCTGGTGGTTGTGTGAACGACAGTTACCATCAGGTGGATTAAATGGTAGACCAGAAAAATTGCCAGATCTTTGTTATTCTTGGTGGGTGTTGTCATCACTTACCATTTTAGGCCGATTGCATTGGATTGATAGTGACAAATTGGTAATTGAAAAAGTATTTTTTTCTGACCACGAACGTCAGTTTTCTAACTTCAACTATAAAAAAGTATCTTTTATAAATAATTATCCATATTTATTGATTATACTCTAATTTTGATTCCTTTTAAAATCTTGGATGTTTTTACTAAGATAAATTATATTTCCTTAGAGGTAAAAAATAACTATTGTTAATTTTTTAATTTTAGCTCAGCTTTGTCTTATCGTGTCAAGATAGTGAAACAGGCGGTTTCAGCGATCGTCCTGGGGACATGGTTGATCCGTTTCATACACTTTTCGGTCTGACTGCTTTATCACTTTTGAAAGCCGAAAAGTCTTTGAAGTCTGTGAATCCAACTTATTGTATGCCAGAATACATAATTGAACGTTTAGGTTTAAAACCGGAGCGTTTAGATAGGTGATTTTTAATTGCTTAACTTTAGATATATACGAAACTGTAGATAAAATAATTCATAGTTGATGACAGAAAAGGAGATTTTGGTTCAGGTTGTACTCTATTTGCGATACTCACTCCTAATTGTATAAATTTTATTTTTCTCTCATTTTTCTACTCTTTTTGTAAGATCTTCCACTTGGACTTGTATACTTTGGTCATTCCCCATGTTGAACTTACACTTTTTCTATATATTATATGTATATGTATATATGTATTTATATACATACATTTTGATGATGTTGTAATTTTCGAAACTCGAGTTTTGAGTTCATTTAGATTGTCTGATACTGAATCTATTGTTGTCCTTAGGGATCTTTCATCAAAAGTGTTGAACAATCCCAATAGAGTGCTTGCTCCCAAAAGTACTGGAGTTAGCAATTGTCTTTTCAATCTGTTATTAGTCTCTTCAGTGATATTTCATCATCATTACATAATAATTATGTATATGTGCTTTGTGACTTCGTGGATAAAATAATTCAGTCATGCATTTACAATTAATTTTTCATATTTTATTATGTGATTTGAATATATTACTTCCAACACATAATATTTGCTGTTTTATAAAAAATACCTGATATATATAATATAATTTATGTTATTTTTCATGTTAAATTATAATAAAGTTATAGTAACTTTATGGTAATTTTGTTAATTGAACTTATTTTAACGAAATACATCTAGTTTTATGCTTTATAATATACGCGATTTTGATATTATTAAAATTATTTTGTATTTTGAATTTGTAAAATATAAACTAAATGACTAAAAAGGGAGTGTCTATTGGTATGTACCCTATGCCACTCGCCCTAAAAATTAACCGAGATATAGAACATTGATTATAAATGAAACTATTGATTTTTGTTTAAAAAGAAATATTTGTTCGTTAAAATATATATTAAATTTAAAAAATTCAAGTACAGAAAGGGTGTCTTTTTAATTATGCTAAATATTGCTGTATTTTTTAAAGTTAGTTTTGATAACTTTTTAACAAATTTAGACTATCTAAAAAATAAATTTATAAAGTCTAATAAATTTATTAGTATTTGTTTTATATTTTAAAATGTACGATTAAATTAATTTGAAAATAAAAAAACATTATGGTAAATTTATACCAGTACTGGTAATATCTTATACGAAACCCAGTAACTTTATAGATGAGATGGTAGTACTGAGTTATCAATTTGACATTTGTGGCAAACGTCACACTATTGTACATAAATATTACATTTGAGATTTAGTTTCTGCTAGCACGCTTTTTGATATTTTTGACATACATTTTTGATAGACATTATTTTAATCATCATCATTATCTTCTAACTATCGTCGATATAACAATGGTAATTATTATTAATTTATTTAAACGTTTCAATTACTTTAATTTTTTCTCCATATACCGTGTAATTATTTGTTATTAACAAGTAGTTCTGCATGAATGAAAGTCAAGTTAATTTGCCTAACTATTATTATTATAATGTTTTTATTTAGTAGGGTAAATGCACCAATGAATATTCCGACACCAGTGAATGTTCGTTTGTAATGAAATAATTGTAATATTTAATGATAACAAAATAATAGTAACTCAATTTATAGATATAAATATTCTCTGTCTTTTTAAGAATAAATCGATATTTAACACTTTGTACTTACATTTTTATGTTCGTTCCGAAAAATATTGTAAGCATTGTGTGTTTGTCAAAAGGTCATAAATGCTCCTCCATTATAATGAATATGAACATTCACTGGTGAAATTGCAGGTTTTTACTTTATTTCACTTAAAATATATGTTTATGATAAAAAGTTGTATCTTTTTTCTGTGATTTTAGTTAAAAAGTTTACAAAGATGATGATTTCAATTATCGAGAATGAATTAAATAAAGTTTTTAATACAAAAAAAGCCATAAAAGAAAAAACATGTTAAAATGAACATTTACTGGTGCATTTACCCTATATGAAGCTTTCTTAACTTATTATATTGCATTTACATTTTATTATATATTATTTACATTGCATTAATTGCAGGTTATTCAAGTTATTTTATACCTAAATTATTGAACATTTATATTTCATATTTTTTTGCAGTCTACTCCAAAGAAAGATGAACCAAAGGAAACCGTCCCAAAATTATTATTAGACAAACATGTAAAGTATTTGCAATCGTATGCAGTTAATAAAGATGATTATGTGAGTATTACTATCAATTAATTAAAAAAAAATATAAACCAAATTGTTGAAAAAACTACTATTGCAAATAATGGTCCAATTATAATAAATATTCTATTGAATAAGATATTAATATATGTAAAAACAATTTTAATTAATAAAAAAACGAAATATTTATAAACATTGTAATAAACATTGATAATTTGTTTATAGACATATTGTATGACGGAACATTTGCGGATGTCTGGAATGTATTGGGGTTTAACTGCCTTAGACATTATGAATAAATTGGACGACGACAATGTTGAAGATATATTAGAATTTATTAAAAAGTGTCAAAGCGACTGTGGTGGAATAAGTGCTTGTGTTGATCATGATCCCCACATTTTATACACCTTAAGTGCTGTACAAATATTATGCATGTATGATGCTCTAAACGTTATCGATGTTGATAAAGTCGTCGATTACATCAAACAGAGACAACAACCAAATGGCAGTTTTACTGGGGATATTTGGGGCGAAATCGATACCAGATTTTCGTTTGGTGCTGTTGCAACATTATCGTTATTGGTAACTTGAAGATTAATTTATTTTAACAAAAACAAAATGAATTATATATATAGTAAATCGAATAAAAATAATACATCGTTTAAATTATTTACAATGTACAAATTTGTTTTCTAGATAATTACTTTAATTTGTATTACAGGGTCGTTTAGATGCAATTGATGTGGAAAAAGCTGTGAATTTTGTTATGAGATGTATGAATTTCGATGGAGGTTTTGGTTCAAAACCCGGCTCTGAGAGTCATGCGGGATTGATATACTGCTGTGTAGGTTTCTTATCAATCACAGGTATATAATTTTATAAACATTATTTGATCTCTTAATAAATATTTTAACGATTTTTTTTAATTTAAACGATCAGTGTTAAAGATATTATGTATTTTTACAGGTCATTTGCACTTAATAGATGCAGATAGATTGGGATGGTGGCTGTGCGAACGTCAGTTACCATCAGGCGGGTTAAATGGCAGACCTGAAAAGTTGCCTGACGTTTGTTATTCTTGGTGGGTGTTGTCATCACTTACCATTTTAGGTCGACTGCATTGGATTGATAGTGACAAATTGGTAATTGAAACATCATTTTCTTGCATTAAACATTAATATTTATTAACAATCGTAAGACAATTTCACAATGATTATTGTTATTTTAATATTGTTTTCAGCTTAATTTTGTTTTATCATGTCAAGATACTGAAACAGGTGGCTTTAGCGATCGTCCTGGATTTATGGTGGACCCGTTTCATACTTTGTTTGGTTTAACTGCTGTATCACTGTTAAAAGCAGATAAGTCTTTGAAGTCTGTGAATCCAACTTATTGTATGCCAGAGTATATAATTGAACGTTTAGGTTTGAAACCCGAACGTTTGGATACGCCTAAAACTACGCCTGTAATTTTGCAATACGTTTTACAGTAAATATAATTTTAAAGTAACTAAAATACATTTTAAATATTTGAAAATTCCCTAAATAAACAAAAATTGGTAACATCATTGCTTTACTTAATGTTATATTCTTTCAATGTTAAATTCTTTTCAATGAGAGATAAAAGAGAGAACAAGAGAGATAATAATGATGATTTTTATTAACAATATGTATAAGCACAAGTAATAGTGTATTACGTTACTAGGCAGAAAAGTATTATTAAGGACGGCGAAAATTATCGGACATTACGAGGCAGGAAAGTAATATGCTATTAAAACATTGATACAATAGTATATTACTGCTGAGGGCGCCACTGC
This sequence comes from Gryon sp. ZL-2020, assembly GCA_022817425.1. Taxonomy (NCBI): domain Eukaryota; kingdom Metazoa; phylum Arthropoda; class Insecta; order Hymenoptera; family Scelionidae; genus Gryon; species Gryon sp. ZL-2020. The sequence continues at coordinate 259 of JABFPJ010004416.1, read as the reverse complement.
GCCCGACGCTGGTACGCTATTTTATGGACCGAGGGAGCGGGCGGTAAAGTGGAACTTACCGCCCGAGGGCGGTAAAATCCTCGAGGGCGTAGCCCGAGAGCATTTTTACCGCCCTAGGGCATGGTTAGTTCCACTTTTGTCCGCTCCCAAGGTGCATAAAGTATCTTTATTGTTAATTGAATATTTATATTGAAAAGTTATATTTAAAACAAATGAAACATAAATATTACAATAAATATTAAATAATATTTATTGATAC
>JABFPJ010004415.1:0-13864 GCA_022817425.1 Gryon sp. ZL-2020 | reverse complement strand
TTTGAAAAATCTGCAACTTGGGGAGTGAATCTACAATAAAATCTAATTTATTAACTAACATGGTTAAGTACATTAGCTGGCTTTAGACCTTAAGATAATAGAAAACTAAACTCCAAAATTATGAAACAAAAACCTAACAAAAATTAGTAACAAAGAAATATAAACATGCAAAAATAAGGTTTTGTTAGTTTCGTTAGTTTTGTTAATCTTGTTAATCTTGCTAGTTATAACAGTTATACATAGTTCTTAGTTTCATTAGTTCCGATAGTTTCGTTAGTTTTGATGCAATATAAAAAACTTGGCGCGAACCATATTTACTTAAATTAAGTATTAACCACTACAACATATATAATCTAAATCATAAAAGATTATGGTTTGATTAGATTTTATTGTAGATTCACTCCCCAAGTTGCAGATTTTTCAAATAAAATTAGCGAATGTATTTGACCATATTTATTGATATCAATGCCTGAGATTGAGCAAAATTTTAGTGATTAGTTATACTAATATGTGTTTCATTTTTTCAAATTTTAATGATTGTTTTCCAATTTTGCTTAAACAAAGTTTAAATTAAAATAAGATTTCTCTTTAGATTGAATATTTGAATTGAGAAAGTTGAATATGTTTTAGACGTCATTATTTTTTATTTTTCATATTTTTTAGTATTTGAATTTACTCAGGCAAATCTCGACTTAGATTAGATACAGGCTAGCTTCTAAATTTTAAAATCTTGAAAATTCTCAAATTTTTAGAATATAAGAATTTTTAGAACTTTTCACAGACATGTCATTATCACAATATCATTGAACACGTTACGAAAGTTTTCATCAAGGTTTAGACAAATATCACGAGATTATAATTTAGCCAATGCGCTTTCTCGATCTTTTGACACATTGGGCAGTTTGGCTCGGTGCTGCCTATACATGGCACAGCGAATATCCACAATATCATCATACAAACATTTTTCTTAAGCGTGGTACGTATAATTTTTGCTAGCCGCGTGCTAATATCCCCTACAGATTTGCATTCGCACTCAGTCCTTATTATAAACTTTTTTATTTCTTCATCACTGAATAGTTTTTTCCTCGTGTGTACACTTAAAGCCGATACTACCACTAAAGTTGTATTATTTGTGTTAATGTATGAAATTTCGCATAGGACGCCGTCAACATTTTTCACCACTGACTGTCACACACGTAAATCGGTACAGATCAAATTATTAAAAATACAGACTTTATCTTTGTTGGATATAATTTTCACGATTCCCATGTTGCCGTAATGTATGGGAAGCGTTAATAATATGAAAAATTTAATTTTAAAGTTTGGAGCATTGAATTTTGGAAAATGGTATTAAACATATTTAGATTTCAATTCGTACATTCGGTCTATATTCATTCGCGCATTTGGTCACTTTTCATTTACACTGATGGTCTACGATAAGGCATTTTTATGACAATCACCGGATTTTGTGCTAGTTGCAAGTATTGGCAATGTTAGCATAAAATGTAGTGGACCTTGAAAACTTTCTATCCTTAATAGTATTCCATTTTCTAAAATAATATTCAGATTTTATCTTACATCATTTTTTGGAATCAAGAGACATGGCAGAATCTCCGAACAATTGTATTAGATTTTATAAAATAACATTTAGACTTTGGCCTATATCATTCTTTAGATATAATATTGGAAATGGCTTACAATTTAGGTTATTGAAACATAAGAGTTGTCAATTCTATAGATTGAGCTTTACTCCTAAATCATAAACATTATTTATTATTTAGGAGTAAAGAGGAGAGTTCAAATAATCTACTACAGCGACATCATCGGTAATCAATAATTTTGATTGGAATTTTAAATCTGTGATCTTCTAGAATTAATTTTTTTTTAATTAATTTGTTTAAATTTTGTTGTTTTTTTTTGTTTTGTTTTTTTTTATTTGTTTTTTAATTGTTTAAAAAAATTTAATTAATTAAAAAAAATCAAATAGGTTATATGATGTGTCAATATATGCGTTAAAAATGCCTCAAATCTCGCTCAATGTACTACACTGTCTAGTAAATCGGGAATAAAATTGCAATATCTTGCAAATAACGAATGACATGTAACGTAGAACATCGACGTATCAACATACGCATCTTAGCCACCTTAATCAGACAATATATATAAAATATATGAAAATCATAAATTATATGGATACGCTATATTAAAAATTACTGGTCTGGAAAATTTTATCATACCATACTTTTTTATGTTAAAATTACTTACTGTTTTATGATTTTTTCAATCATTGTGTTATAAATACATTTGGAAATATAATAGATCTTATCCTATATTTGTCATGCAGTAAACTATTTTTATTGTGAATTTTTGTAAATTTTATGATACTGTTCCAGACCTGTATATATCAACATAATAAAATCTGGTTCAAAACCAAACTTTTTATTATGATTTTTCTATGTAAGTATGTTTTATAATTTCATTTATTAAAACAATTTTGCCATCTGTATTTTTGATGATACTTCCCCGTCAATATTGTACATCAAATTCAATTAATCTAGTACACAAAATTCATTTGTTTAAAACTTTGCACCGTTTTTAACAAGCCTCAATATCAGCTGTAACTGGACCATTTGTGCCTTTCATCGACCTTGCCTTGCACATGTTCGCAGTAACATCCGTGCATTATTTTGCTGTTGATAGCGTAATTTTCACGCAAAGGACTTGTGGGAATTGTTTCTAACCTCCATTGTTGACGGCTGTTTGATTTTTGTCTATATTGAAGAGGAGTTTTCATTTTCCAGGCGAGAACTTTATTTGTTTGCTCTCTCCTTTTATGTGAGTGGCCTACTCTCTTGATTGATTTTCCATTCATGGAATATTTTTTACTCATTATATATATTATTATTTTTGAAATAATTTTATTAATTCTGGGGATTCATCTTTCTTCCCATTCTTATGTTGCCAACATGACCGAAGAGATATATGCATTGAGTATATATATATTCTCTTTACTTGGCTGGCGTCATTCTTAGAATCAAGACGCATGATCTGATCAGTGAAAGTAGTCTAACCTATATACCAAGATTCACTGAAAGGGAAATATTCACTTTGCCGAGAAATAAATCAAACACCATGACTCACTCCAGTCCCATAGTTCAGCTTACACGTCGCAAGAGGAACATGGATGACACGCCTGTCACAACTAAACCCTTGACTGAGATTCTCGACAAGTATTTTGATGATATTTCAAGGAAAATAGACTCTACATTCGATGAAATTGTCAATCTAATGGATCGAATAGATGCAGAGATCAACAACTTGAAGGGTCGTATTGAAGTCTTGAAAAATGATCGTAACTCGAATTCTGTCGATGACGTAATTATCCAGGATACAATATGTGAACTACGTGAAAGGGTAAAGTCGCACGCGCAATGTAATTGTCGCTGGTTTCGCTGAATATCCAGATTCTGAGACCGATTTGATTGAAACTATCAAAATTCTCGATACTATTCCGGAGAAACCCGTGGCTATTTACTCGCGTCGTTCTGCTAAACGTAACGTAGACGTTAGCAAGACGATCGAATTCGTCCAATTAAATTAGTTTTTGATTCTGCTCTCACTGCTAAACTGTTATTTGGAAATCTCAATATGTCCTTACGATGTGTTGATCTTTACGGAAACATAACTATCTAACGATATTTCGGATAATGTGTTGTATATTACAGATCTTAAAATGTTTATATGTGACCGCTCACATTCAACTAGTCTTTATTCCAGAAGCGGTGGCGTTTTAATTGCTATAAAATTTGACTTAATGTGTTTGTCGGAGTGGTTAGGTTATTACCTAACCATGATACTGATTGTCGGAGCTGTCTATTTGCTGCCGTCAAGTTGTCGTATGGTCTATGAAGCGCATAGTCGGTGCTTATAACTTACCATCTGTTAATCGAATAAAATTCTTCACCTTTTTCACTTAACAAAGCAGTCAATGCTCTCAGTTACGCGTTGAATTATTTGAAATTAAATCAATTTAACTCTGTATATAACTCGACAAACAATATGTTAGATTTAGTTTTTTCAAATCTATTTTCACATGATTGCTCAATTGCCAGTGATAATATTAGTAACATAGACTGTTACCATTCACCTCTCGAGTTTGTTCTACCAATTGATAACACAACTAAAATGATATCGCGTGATTCACAGTATAACTTTCTTAAAGCTGACTACGATCTTATTGTTTTTTAGGAAGAGTCCCGATCATACATATAAATTTGATACACGAGCCACAATGTACACAACAATTATGGGAACCGATGTATTCGTACACCTACATTGAGGACACACAAAAATGAACACATCGGAATGAACACACAAATGAGCACAACAATTATATTTTATTGTATATTTATTATAATTGTTGTGCTCATTTGATGTGGTGTTCATTTGTGTGTGCCCTTAATGTATGTGTACGAAAACATCGGTGCCCATAATTGTTGTGGTCATTTGATGTGGTGTTCATTTATGTGTGCCCTCAATGTATGTGTACGAATACATCGGTGCACATAATTGTTGTGGTCATTTGGTGTGGTGTTGTGGCTCGTGTATCAAGTTTATATGTATGATCAGGACTCTTTCGTTTTTTACTAAAATTTAAGGAACTGGAAAGTGTTACTTAATCATACGAACGTCGATGTTGATCTTGATGTATTTTGTTCAATTGTTTTTCTCATAATCGATCTATTTATACCTGTAAAGACTATTGCATTTGAAAACTATCCATCATGGTTTAATATATCGTTAAGGCGTTTGATTATTGACAAAAACGTTGCTCATAAATTGTATAAGCAATCAGGTTTACGTGAAGATTATGATGAGTTTTTACGATAACGTTTGCGTTCGCGATGTTCGTCCTTGAGACGATTGTTGCACTCGAAATATGAATGGGATGTTGAGAATAAATTACGAACTAATCGAAAGCGATTCTGGAATCATGAAAATAAGTATAGAAATCTTAATATTATTCCTGATAACATATATCTTGTTAATGTAACTGCTGCGAATGATTTGGATAAATTTACTTATTTGCTGCTCATTTTAAATCAGTGTACAGAGACTCTGTCATATCAACTGCCTATGAAAATTGCAACATTTCGTCTACCATTTGCATTGATGAGTATGTGTGTGTATCTTTGTCATTATCGGAGATATTCAACGCTATTGCCAGTATAAGAACGTACAGCAGTCCCGGACAGCGTTGCCAGATTGTACGATAATTATCGTACAATCTAACAACTATAACAGTTGTTAAATTATGAGATTTTCTCCAAGATTCTGGCAACCCTGGTCCCGGTCCAGATAACCTCTCTGCTTTATTCATATCAAATTGCCGATTAGCTTTGACAGTCCATTTATTTATTATTTTCAATAAATCATTGTCTACAGGTAAATTTCCAACTCGCTGGAAGAAGAGTAAAATTGTACTGATTTATAAAAGTAAGGATAAATTCAATGCGATAAAACTATAGACCCGTATCAATCCCGTCTACGTTACCTAAGCTCTCTAAGAGTTTAATTTGCTGTAAACTATCTCGTGATTTAGTTTCTCTCATCAGTGATAATCAGCATGGCTTTATGGAAAAGCATTCAACGATTTCCAACCTTGCTATTATATCTCATCATATTGCGGAATGTATTGATCAAAACAGTCAGTTGTAGGTCAGTTATACTGATCTGTCGAAGGCATTTGACAGAGTTCTCACGAAGTTCTTGTTGAGAAACTGCTTTTTTATGGGATAAATGGTTCACTATTGAGTTGGCTAACTAGATATTTGCGTGACAGAACTCAGTTTGTCAAGATAGGTGATACTTACTCAGTAAAATCTAATATAACATCGGGTGTACCACAAGGTTCACACCTGGGTCCACTACTTCTTAATATTTATATAAACGATCTGACACATTATTTGAAATACTCGAAATTGTTACTTTTCGCCGATGATGCTAAACTATTTTACAGGATTGATACCGAATGTGACGCTCTCAAATTACAAATGGATCTCAATAACTTTAATTCATGGTGTTTATGAAATGGTATGTCACTTAATATTTCAAAATGCAAATTGGTTAGATACACGAATAGAAAGAAACCTATTATATTTTCTTATTCTCTAAACGGCCAAATGATAGACAAAGAGCATGCTATACGAGATCTTCGCGTTATTTTTTTTTCAAACGGAAAATTTTATAATCATGTCACTAACATAGTAATAAAGGCTTTGACAACGTTGAGATTTATTACTAGAACCCTAAAATATGCTTTATACATCATTGCTTCTAAATGTTTAGATTTTCTTGTACTTTTCAGGTTATGTGAATTTTTTGTTTTACATCAGTTTATTTTTTCATTAACTTATAAAAGGATAATATATTCATTATTCATTCACAATAAAGTCTCATATGCATTCCAAAAACTTTCAGTCCATTGTATATAATCTCATGAGATTACATCGTCGTTCTATTAGCGTTTTATAAGCCACTAATAAGCTTCCATAAGCTTCCCTTTAGCTTCTTATAAGCTTCCCATAAACATCCCCAACGCATCTTATAGGTATTTTATAAACATCTCATAAACATTGCATACCCCTCCATAAGCACCCCATAAACACCCCATAAGCATTCTATAAACATCCCATAAACTTCCTATAAGCACCCTATAATCATCACACAAGCATCTCATTAACATGCCATAAGCATCCTATAAACATCCCATAAGCATTCCATAAACATCCCATAAGCTTTATATAAACAACCTATAAGCATCCCATAAGCATCCCATAAGCATTTCTGGCTTATAGGATGACGCGAGATATTAACATTGAAAAATGACCGTTTCCCATGTGTCATTTTTGGAGGTAAATATTTCGCGAACGGATGGACCAGTTTGAAAAATTTTTTTTTTCTATTTTTTTCAGGTCGATGTTTTCAGCAAAAAATTATGCTTATTATTCCTTTTTTGTATGTTTAAAATCGGCATTCGTTCTACAAGAGACACGGTAGTATTGGCCGCACAAAAAACCATCATATTTTTCTTGTGCTTGGTGGGAGACACTACCGTGTCTCTTGATAAGTTTATGCACACACTCATACTGATATTTATATACTCGTACAAGCATACATATAAACTTATTGATTGAGTTGCCAGTTCATTTTTTTCTTAACTTATAAATGAATGATTGCATTTATTATGAATTTACATTACATCCCATATCCATCCCATAAGCTCCCCATAATTTTCGCATCAGTTTTCCATAAGCATCGTTAAAATACCAATAAGCTATCTATAAGCATATCTAAGACTCCTATAAGCTTTCTATAAGCTTCCAATATACTTTCTATAAGCTACGCATAAGTTTTCTATAAGCTTCCTACTTCCCATAAGCATATCGTATCTATCTAATAAGAATCCTATAAACATTCCACAAACATACCATAAGTATGCCGTAAGCTTCCCAGAAGCTTCTCATAATTAGTGTTTGGATCTTGTTTTGGCCTCGTTTTAGCCTTACTAACTGGTTCTTGTGAGCACTTGACCATAATTATGCCATAACAGACTTACAGATATATTGCCCTAACATATATAATAACTCTCTGAATATAAATAAACTACGAAGTAGTTTATTTATATCGGTTTTGGGTATCGGTCTTGGGTATCTATTTGAAAATATTATAAATGTTAAAACAAGTTATCGAGATGATTAAATTTGAAGTTTGAATTGTCTTAAAAATGTTTAAAAACATCTTTTTTACAGTTATTTTTTATATAATCTTAATCTGCCATGCCAGATTTGTACATAGGACCTTCTTTTTTTTGGCAAATTCTTTTGCCTTATTTGTTTGTCTTTCTGAAACACTGTTTTTGAAACACTTGTTCTATCTCGCTGTTTGGTGATTTTTCGTGAAATTCCTTTTGGACTAGCTTTGTCTTCAACTTGCAACTCTATCACTACTTCGTATCTTGTTGATAAATTATTAAATAATTTTTTTTACGCAACTCAACTTTTTTTGTAGTAGAACTTTTAGGACATTTCATCCCGATTCAATTGTGCAGACTGGCATTTTGAGTTCCATTTTTTGCGCATCGCTGTAATAGTTGTGAGTCTGGAAGTCGCTAATATTCCGGCATAATATGTGTAACAACGTCTGGTCTTAGATATAAATACATCATAGAATGCGACTGAGTCTTCTCATTTTTTGCAACTGCTCGTCGCTAAAAACATCAGGATTCTTTGCCTTTTAGGCAATAGTCATGGTCAGGCTTATTATCAATTGAGCTGCAGTGGTGAGGTGTAGCTAAAATAGCTTATTGCAATTTCTCAATATCTGGTGCATTTTTTTATAGCGCTTGTATAGTAACCATGTAAGATTCTCACTTTTTCAGCAGTCAAACTGCCAGCCTTTGAATTATGAATTTCTGCTTTTCGATTGTCCATTCAGGATATACATTTAACATCTTTATGTGAGAAAATGTTTTGCTGTCTCCATCATTTAGTAAGACTGTGTACCGCATTTTACACTTGTCTACCGACCTCTTCCTTAATATTTCTGCTGCTGTAACTTCCATTGCTCCAGAGGAACCATCGAAAATGTTTTCGCAGCTACCACTCACTTGATGTTTCTGAATTCAGAATAACAATTTGTGTTGATCATGTAATTTATGTTCCATCGCATTACAATATGCAAAGTTTTTTGAGAGGACTACAGAATCTAGCACCTATCCTGAGATTATATCTTTAACAATGCCTATCTCTTGATTTGAATTTGTATGACCTCGCGTGTGCCATGACCCATCATATGACACTACAATATTTATTATTCCATCTTCATTTGAAGTTTCAGATGAATTAAGACCAACTTCATGCATGATTTCGCATGATTGTTGAAGAACTTTTTTGCATAATTCAGTGACATTTTTATGAGTTATATTTATAAGCTGCGAAAAAGATTGGTTACCCATAATATTAATGTTCAACTCTGTTCCTAATTTTCGCATTCCTGAATAACCAACACCCATGTCAAGAAAAGCGTTTTTCATCAGTACATTAATTTCAGTGACATCATTTTCACGTGGCCTCGAAGAACACTCATTATTCACAAATTGGCAATCTGCATACTTTTATTGTACAGACAAATCCTTTATCAGATCAATGTTTTGCGATCAACCTTGATTTGGAACAATTCTTACACTTCAGTCCTTGAAAGAGAGTATTCAGAGCATCTTCTTTATATATTCGACACTATGGTACATTTGTTTCCTTATTATTTTCAGATAATTCTGAATTTTCTGCGGTTTCTTCTTTTTCTATTTGTCTCTCGTGTGTATTAATCTCTACTTTTTCACTGAAGCCGAAGAAATCTAGCTTACGTTTACGTGTACATTGGACATCATGTAATACCTATTGTAACATTGAATTTGAAAAGACGTTCAGCAAGTCAATTTAAAAATGAATCTTCACCTTCGGCATAAAATTTTCATCTGATGTTACTTTTCCGCTTTCAGATAAATGTCGAAATTCTCGAACATTTGCAACAATTTTCTGAAATTTTTTATTTTTTTTTTTTATTTATTATTTTTTTTTTGCTGAAAGACGCAGATTTGGATTTTTTTTTTAAGTGTCGTCCCACTGAGATCGCAACGATAATAATTTATAGATCTTTTAATATATTTTTTGTATTTTGTAACAGTCGAAAACGCCACTAATAAAGAACAATGCGAAAAACGTAATGATATTTCTAAACAAGCAACAACAAGTTCTTTTACAAAACGTTTTTTTTACAAAATAAAGTCATGAAAATATTTGTCAATGAATTTGTTTTATTAAATAATCAAAAAATAATCAAATCTCATTGCTTTTTGATACATTTTATTCATATAATTATAAACATTATAAATAATATTTTAATAACATTATTAAACAAAATAATCGATCATTTTATTATTATAAATAAAATACTAAGGAACTTCAATTGAATAATTGTTTATATGATAAAAAGAAAAGTACCGAACGTCCTGTCGACTGCCGCGGTATTTCGCTCTGTGCAGCGCTCCACAAAAAGCTTAATTTTTTGGACCTTAAGGCTGAATATCGTAATTTTAATTACACCACTTTACAGAGGACAGTTCAATGTATCCAAAACGGCAGTCAAATTACTTTTAAAAAATCGATTTCTAGCCCTTTTCTATCACACGGTCCCCTTAAAGCTAATTACTAGGCCTGTCAGTTGAACATTTACACATTCATGTTATTATAATACTTGTTTATAATATATCCCATGTAAATGTGCAAGAAGAATTTTATTAATAAAATTCAATTAATAAGTGATATAATTAAAATGAATTCAATAATAAAAAAATATATAAGCAGTTTATAATTATAAATAAGAGAAAATTATAATTGAACTGTTCTAACTTTGATTTAAACTATTTTAAACAGTTCAAACAATATTTATTATTAACAAAAAAATTTAATCTGTTTTAAACATTTTGAAAAAATTTATTGAATTTTGAAAATTTATTGAAAGAATTTATTGAAAAAATTTAAACATTTTTACAATATCATATACAGATCTTATATTACTTATGTTACTTAAAAGTAAAGTTAAGTAAAGTTTTATAATAGAAAATGGTACACAATGTAATGCAATTTATTGGAAAATGACAAGTGTTCAAAGAAGTTATTAAAGACATATTAAGATGGTTTGAGTACTACTTGTTTGTTATGCTCCTATGCTTATTCTTATGCATAGTAACACTGAAACATTGCAATGAATAATAATTAACTTTGAAGTAATAGATGTTAGAACGATTTTTATATTATTAGTTATATATCTGATTGTATCTTTATTACATATTTATTTATTTTAGAATTGATAGTAGTAATTTCACTGGAACAAGTTACTTACTTATGATAAATATTTTCCAAAAATAAATAACAACGGCTTTTAAAAATATTAAAAACTTAAATATATAGCTACATAAATAGAACAATACTTATGGTGGCATCATTAAATTGCATAAGTTAAAAGTAACCGAAGTTTAACTATTACATTAACTTCCTTTACATAAGTCAAAACATATTGCAGTGAAATTGTATTGCAATTCATGCATTGACTAACATTGACACACTCTCGATGGTCTTAATACGCTATTCAAATCGCGGTCTTATCTTAACATCATTAAATAAACCTTGGTTGTGACCACAACATAATTATGCGTTACTATCCTAACTCGTCTTTGCTTCAACTTAAATAGGCTCGCAAGGTAAAGCGCCCCTCGAAGTTAAAATTGCGCGTTAATTAGCTTGCAAATTTATGCAGAGTGCCACGTAATTCATATTACTTCCTAGCCTCAAATATTCATTAATAAATAAACAATTTGCCAGGGAATACGATGATGGCACTTTGATCAACTCAAATGTCAATTTACGTCAATTACTCGAGCGATACTGTCAAAATTTTTATTTTGAGTGAAATTTTCGTCCCTTTTTAATTACATGCATGATGTGCGTAAATAAATGTAAGATATAATTGTTTAGATTAAAAAATTGTTGAACTGTTACAAATCACATATATTTGTAAAATATAAATAAATAATATAACATACTTAAAAAATGTGGTCAGAAAAAATATGAAAAATTGATGAAAAAATAGATATATCATTAAAAAATGTAAAAAATTCATAAATATATCGAAATTTTATGAAAAATGGGAAAATTCATACAAATTTTGAAATTTCATGAGAATTTTGAAGAAATCGAAAATTCATGAATTTATCAAAATGTCGATACTAAGTGAAAAATGTGGAATCGACTATGGCAAAGGCAATACTAAGGTGAGGACAACCGTAATGGCAAATTTTTCATATGTTAGGTTGCTTTTATAAAATATCATTATCAAAATATATCAGAATGACTCAATTATTTATAAAATTCATCTCCTCGAGATCATAAATAATAATAAATAAATATATACAAAAGCTTTATTTATCAAATCACTCTAAGAACAAATGATAGATTTTCAATCAATATTAAATTTAAGATTCAATGCATTGAAAGAAATTGTTGTAATAATTATAGTAAAATTATCAGAGGTACTGATTTTGTAATGAATCCACAGTATGTAACTGTGTAATGTAAATGATACACATATATATATACGCACATACATACACATTTCATTGCTATTTTCAAAAAAAATTGTTATATATTTTTTGTACTAAGAGCCAGGGTACTGTTTCTAGCTAAGCACAAAAAAACTGTTTGAGCAGCCAGGGTTACCCTACACAATAGAATAAATGTCACTATATGTTCCATATATATTATTCGTCCGGAGCGTCGACATATATGTCGACGTTCCGGACGAATAATTTCCATATTAAAAATTTGGTTGAATAAAATCCTAACTCAGATTTGCGTTGCATAATAGACAAACTCAAATAAGCACTGAAAAACAATCGAATTCAAAATTGCAATGAAAAAGATCCTAATTCAAATTTACTTTTAGAAAACCAATTTCACGTCGTAATAAAAAAGAACTGAATTCAAGTGCGAGTCGGAATAATTACGGATTCACATTTCCCGCCAAATTTAGTGCGGGATTTAGCCAAATGTTACCAAGTCTTATACAAATATCATATTTTATATTCCGACGCTAATCATTAAACAAACTAATCAAGGTTATAGTTTGGTTAGCATTACAAAATGGACCAATAAGAGCGTTTAGTGATAATTGTCCATTATAATCGAAATTATTTTTTTCACAAAAAATCGAAAAATGTTTATCTCAAACTATTTTATTTTCAATTTTATTTTTGTATTAAAAAGAAATTTTACATTTTATTTTTGAGAAATCAACCCAAAGTAAAGTTCGGATTGACAGCTCAGGCTCGTGCAGAAAGTTATTTCATGTACGCATTGTTTATTTCACCGGTCAGTTCTCTATTGCTCATGTATATTACAAGGAAAATTAATCAGATACATTTTACTCATGTCAATTTAATTTATTTCTTCTGTTCAAGAGACACGGTAGTGTCTCTGGCTAAGTACACAGAAAACTTGTTTTTTGTACTGCCAGGACTACCGTATCTCTTTTCAGAAACACACAAGTCCCGGTTTTTGACATTAAATAACAGTAAAAAATAATTAAAAGTTTGTTGTTTATTTTGTGTCATTGTATAGCCTCCATTGAGTAGATGAAAATAAAAAAAAATTTTTTTATTTTGGTCCATTATTTGCTGAGATATGGAGGCCCAAAAATCGACGTTTATTTGGCATTCTTTTACTTCTTAGTTGTTGCTAATGAGAGCAAAACGTGGCCAAATAAGGTTATCAGTTATTTTGCAGTTTATTTATACTAATACAATATTTATACGTAATATTATTTATTTAATTATAAAACATTTAGTAAAAATGAAAAAAGCGCCAAGTACAAAGCTAAAATTCATAGAAATAACTCAAATAAAAAATGCCAAATACTAAATACTAAATAAATATTCAGTTTTTTAAATTAATTTTCTCAGGGCATACAATCTAACTAATATATATACAAATGAATCTATGTTTGTTTGTTTATTTATTTGTTTGTTTGTTTGTTTGTTTGTATGAACATCACGCAAAATCTACCAAACCGAATTCGTTCAAATTTTGAGAGGAACTAGCTGGAACCCTCGAAAGTGTCGTAGGCTATATAAAATTGTGATATATAAAGCACTTTTTGAAAAAAAAAATTTTTTTCCCGATTTTAGACGCCTTGTCTAAAATCGGGGTTGTCAGAGGGTTGTCAGAGGGTTGTCAGGGGGTTGTCAGAG